>JACEGR010011622.1:0-14295 GCA_014170235.1 Listronotus bonariensis | reverse complement strand
TAAGGTATTTAATTTACAACTCACGTTTTCAAAGTCGGTGCCCTGATAACTCCAAAACTACTGCACCGATCCTTTTGAAATTTTAAACACTATTTCTGTACATCATTTACGAGGTAACGCTGTCGAGTTTTTTAAGCGCATTGGTTTAAGGGGAGTAAGGTATTCAATTCACAACTCACGTTTTCAAAGTCGGTGCCCTGATAACTCCAAAACTACTGCACCGATCCTTTTGAAATTTTAAACACTATTTCTGTACATCATTTACGAGGTGACGCTGTCGAGTTTTTTTTTCATAATTTTGATTTTGCAATAACAAATTAGCCGATTTTTTCCCACAAAATTGTGTTTTTCACTTCAAAGTGTTCGAGAAAATGAAAAAATTTGGAAAAAAAACTCGACAGCGTTACCTGGGGAAAACTATTATCTAACGAATGAACTTTGATTTTTTGATTTCGGATGATCCAGCACCAAGTTATGAGGGCACCGCAATTCAACTTTTTTCGAGACACGTCCGAACAATTGCTGCCATTGCCGTATTTTTTAATATTTTTTGTAAAAATTTGATGAAACATTCTTCGAATGTCATACTTTAATGTACCATTGGTTGAGTAAATAAATTTTAACTGTGTCGTCAGAAAAAAATCCCGAAAACATGGCTTTTTTGTACGATTTGACCTTAGCCCCCTTAAACCGATTTGGTTAAAATTTGGTTCGTTTGTTTGATGTATTAAAGTGCTTGTAAGGCTTTAACTAGATTGACTTTATTGGGTTCAGTAGCGTCTCAGTGGACACAACAGCCAATATTGAGAGAAAATATACGCCACTGGCTTTTATGTAGTTTTTATATTTTTTCCTATAAAGCAACTAAAAATATAACTTTTAGTGTCGTACCTTTTTTTGTATCTGGCTTCGTATTTAAGATATTTATAAAATACCGACTTTAAAAATATAATTAACGCCCTGTATTTCAGAAACGAAGCAACTCCGGATATATGTTTATAGGAACTTTCCTTTATAAAATGACATAAGAAATCACCCTTTAAAGTTTGGTACCGTAATTAGGCAATAACCTTTATTTTAATGTGGAAACACCACTGTACATCCAACCTTCAAATATTTTTGTGGAAATGTATTTTCTCATCAAGCAGGTCTTTTTATGAAGAGGATTTTTTTTTCTTAAAGTTTTCCATTTAGTAAGAACTTCCTGTATACAGGGTATTTTATTAAGGCGGGATAGGTAGCATATCTCAAGAAGTAATAGTCGTAGGAGATTAATAATCATCTTAAAGAAATCGACTACAGAAAACCGCTGAAAATTATTTTCAAGTTCCTAACCATACCGCTAGAGGGCGTAATAACTATAGTCTGTATATGTGTATAAAAATATATGTTTTTTGAAATTACCCAGTATAAGTTAGAAAAACAATATTAACATGGTATTGCTATTAGAATTCTGCTATCACTTTTTCTTGTAGGTCGTAAAATAAGGGCTGAAGGGAAGGGTGAAGTTTTACTGGTTAAAAGGCTTATAATTTTGGTTTGCCCTAATATAATTTAACAATCTTGGTTTTGTTTTAAAGAAGAAATAAAAAAAGGTAAATGTTATAGTCAAAAGAGGTATAGGAAATTTTCTGGAAATGTCTGAGTGGTAGAAAAGTTATGATTTTTTTTCTTAAAACTTTTATACCCTGTATCCCGAAAAAAACATTTTCGTATACAGGGTGTCCGGGAAAATGTGGGAAATCTCTCGCACACGTATGGAACAGATGAAAATAACACGACAAGTTCCTATAAAATTTTTCCGTTTAAGCCCCCCTGCGGAGATATGATCCCCTAAAGGGGGCAGGCTAGAAATCGATTTTTCGTGAATAACTTTTAAAGCGCTCTGTATAATTTGATAATATTTTAGTACGATGCATACTAGTAAAGACCTCTTAAAATAGTGCCCTTGAAACTTATGTCGCTTCTTTAGTTTGCCAGGGACGGACTAGTTTTCGCACATTATTGATAATATTTTTTACGCCCTGTATGGTGAAGACACAAAAAATATGTTTTGGGTAGTTTAAACCTTTTGCTAAAAAAAAGGTACTCTTGTTTGACATCGATAAAATGAGCCGTTTTCGAGTAAAAAATTATTGCAACAAACATTTGCAACAAATTCCTGACCTGCTACGAGAGGACTTCAATACTGAATCAAAAATTACAAATTACATCGAAAATAAAATATTGTATTATTAAACAAAAATAAACTCTTATTGTTAAAATAATTTTTACTCGAAAACGGCTCATTTTATCGATGTCAAACAAGAGTACCTTTTTTAGCAAAAGGTTTAAACTACCCAAAACCATATTTTTTGTGTCTTCACCATACAGGGCGTAAAAATATTATCAATAATGTGCGAAAACTAGTCCGTCCCTGGCAAACTAAAGAAGCGACATAAGTTTCAAGGGCACTATTTTAAGAGGTCTTTACTAGTATGCATCGTACTTAAATATTATCAAATTATACAGAGCGCTTTAAAAGTTATTCACGAAAAATCGATTTCTAGCTGCCCCTTTTAGGGGATCATATCTCCGCAGGGGGCTTAAACGGAAAAATTTTATAGGAACTTGTCGTATTATTTTCATCTGTTCCATACGTGTGCAAGAGATTTCCCACATTTTCCCGGACATATTTATTTGAAAAAAATCTTATTTTTTGCGTTTTATACAGTGTTAAAAGTACCAACTTAAAAATAATCCTGTATATTACCAAAATTACTTATTTGTGAGAAACAAAGTAAATTTTTAGGTTTTACGAACCTTAAAACTGCATCTAGTTGCCGTCGAAATTAAAACTTTTCGTTTAAAGACGTGTTTCGTTCAAAAAATTTGAAATATTTGGTGTCACCATCAAAGAATATTTAAAATATACACATTGACTTAAGGTATGATGGCACATCTACTTTAATGTGGTGCTTACATATAGAATATTTTAACATATTAAAAGGAAAAGTGCAAAAATAACCAGCTTTGCTTAAAATCACTACAAATATAAAATTTCTTTAGACTATTATATACACTGATATCTTTTGTGCTTCTGCAATTATCACTTAGATCACATATTCTGTGGTAGGTCGCGTGCATGAGATCCAAGATCGTTTAATAGGTAAGGTTGCCTCGTAAGCGTTTCAACATGGCGAACCATACGTCACATATGTATTTTGCTCATTATTTAATGAAGTTTTTAACAGTGTAGTTTGTGCTTTTTGTCAATATTAAAGAAATACTTTTAAATACTGTTAATTCCAGTTGTTACCGTAACTTCTTTATTTCCTATTAATAAATTATTGATTATTCTAACTGATTTTTAAATATTGTATATCGCGCTCTTTCGCCCTCATAGCATTATCCGTCTAGACATCCTTGTTTGCTATGTTGGCGCCAATAAGGAACCAGCAGTGCGGTACATATGTGACGTAATGAGGCAACCTTACCTATTAAACGATCTTGCATGAGATCGCCTGGATTGGAACAAATTCGTTTAAAACTGACAAGAAAACTATCCCAGGTGTTCCTCGCCGATTTTGATAAAACTTTTGTTGTAGCAAGGAAAATAAACTTTTTAATAAGGTGCGCTCGATCCCATTTAACCCTATGTTAGCTAAATTTTGTGACGTAATCTTTTTCCGTAATTCTTTGTTTACAATCGTACTGGAAGGTTTTTTCGAGGTTTTGCTGTTATGTTTTTGCTTTTTAGTCATTGGACTTTTATATACGTAGGGTGTTCAGTAAGTTTTGAGATATTTTGTAACTAAACAGTGCAGGAAAGTAACATTAATGTTTTTGTTTGTACATGTCATGACATGTCGTAGTCCTACATAGTTATTAGTAAACTATCAGTTTTGCGCCAGTTCGTGTCCAGCGATTTTAGCGCAATGGCGTCGTGGACGACCATCGAGTGCCGTGCAATTTTGAAATACAACTTTTCATGTGGGTTATCTCAAGAACAGTGTTTAGAAGAAATGAAGCCTATACTTGGTGATGACTGTCCATCTCGTGCGAGACCATATACAGATGGTATAAACAATTTCATCGGGGCTCGTTTTCGCTTGAAGACGCCTCACGCTCAGGTCGACCGTGTGAAGTAGTTACCCCAAAAACATATCTGCCGTCCAAAAAGCTATAGAAACAAACAGACGAATTACCTATCGACAGTTAGAAGAGACATTCAACATTAGTTTAGCAACATTACACACGATCATACATGAGCACTTGGGTTTTAGAAAAAATTATACTCTTTGGGTTCCACACAAGTTAACTCCCGAGCAGCAGACACAAAAATGAATTGGTGTAAGAAAATTATGACCAAATTCCAGGAGGGTAAATCTAAAGACACAGTGTCGATCGTCACGAGAGATAAAACTTATCTTTATTATTACGACGTCCCAACTAAACAACAGAATAAGATATGGGTTCTCGAAGGTAAAGAAACTCCGACCGAAGTTCGTAAATCAAGATCTGTAAGAAAAATAATAATAGTTGTTTTTTTGGTTCAAGAGGAATAATTGAACGTGTTGTGCTCCGAGAACAGAAGACCGTAAATGCTCTCTGGTACACTACAGTATGCCTTTCAAAACTTATAGAAAAGTTAAGAGTGATTCGCCCAAACTCGCAACTCGCTAGCTGGTACCTTCATCATGACAATGCCCCACCTCATCGAGCTGAACAGTGAATTTTTGACAGATGCAGGCTTAAGACTTTTGAAACATCCGTCTTATAGCCCCGACTTGGCGCAGTGTGACTAGGTTGTTTCCTTTTGTCAAGAGCCAACTGAAAGGACAAAAGTTTAAAACTGAAGACGCGCTACTGGAGGCCTGGGATAAAATATGCCCTGAAATTTCAAATAAAAAGTGGAAAGCAATTTTCAATGACTGGTTTGTTAGAATGGAAAAGTGTATTCAATGTGGTGGAAATTATTTTGAAAAAATCAAATAAATGTACGTATATCTCAAAACTTTTCGAACTCCCTACGTATGTTTAGTTTTTACTGTTTATAGTTAAATTGAATAGTTATTAGTACTGCAGTTACAGAGAATTTTAAAACCTGTAAACAGTGGTCACTGACCTTTGGATATTTTTTACAGGGAATTTACGTTTGACTCGTTTTTAAGGGTAAGATACATTTTTTGAATGTTTTTTTAGTGATGTTATTTTATGATATGCAAGTATTGGTTTATTTTGTCAGATAAAAAAATGGTATGGCAAAAAGGTGACGTCACAAACATAACCTATATTATCGGGCAAATATAAAAATGAAGCGCTCCTTAATAAAAGTTTATCTTCCTTGATGTTGTAGTACATCAAAGAATAAGGGACAGCTTTTTATTGGTCATTAAACACTTTAAAGAGGTGAAATGCACCTCTGAAATTCACCGTAATTTTTTTAAATATCTTGAATACTACTTATTTGACATACTTTTACGAAATCAAAACCATAATGTTATTTATCGAAAACTCTAACAGCTTCTATTCATTTCTTTTTAAGATAAAAAAATAATTTTAAGAGTGAATTTCAGGGGTGCCTTTCACCCCTTAAAAGTGTAAAATGGCCGTTAAAAAAATGCATGTCTTTTACTTTTTGATGTACTACAACATATACCAGATTCATCAAAAGCGGAAAGAGGCACCAAGGATAGTTTTATTGTGAGAGGTTTGTTTTTTTAAATACTTTTAACACACCAATAATTATTTTTGGCAACAGTTTTTTTAGTTCTTTTATGTATACAAGGTGACCCAAAAATAACTATTGAGTTTAGGTATAGCTATCTACATGTAAAAAAAATAATTTGATGGTAGTCGCTTATTTTTGGGCCACCCTGTATACATAAATTTGCCTTAAAAAAAGCCACAACCAATAAAAAAACCGACGTTTTCGAGTGTTTTGAATTTGTTTGAACTAACACGACGACACTGAATATTATTAATAATAATAACAAAGTATAATAGTACCTAATCAAATATTTTTAGCAAGACTAAACATTATAATAAACTATTTAATACCTCTTCGTTATTTTATTGACCAGATATCACCGGCAGTAACAAAAGTAATAACTAAAAGGGTCTAAGTAACAAATTTGTTTTTCTAAAGCGTTTTGTATATTAATCTCATCTATCTTAATGTAAAAATGGTTTAATTTGCGCCTCGAGGAAAACTTTACCTCGATACTTTATCCCTGAAGTATTACATGAAGACCATATTTTTTTTATATTTTTATATTTAAAAAGATTATCAGGCTTTAGAAAGAAATAATACCTATTGTTAATAGGTTAAAAATGTATTTATAAAATTTAAAGAGTTTAGAACTAATTTCTACCCTAATGTCCTGTTTTCAGGCAAAAACTAAACTTTCACTTTTTATTTCTGTTGTCCGGCATAAGCTGCTGTTTTCGAGTTAAATTTAAATACATTTATTCATCTCAGAGATATGTACGGTAAATCATTTCAAAATAATCTCTCAGAATTAAATCAGAAATGTTTATTTAAAAATGATCGGGTGACATATTGCAAAAGCACATAATATTCACAGCCTCAAACACAATCTGGCTTCACAAACCAAGTAATAAAATCTCCCAAACCATCAATAACAGATCTGTCCACTTTTTGATATGTTGAATTATTTACATACCCTAATAAATTGCTATAATTAAAAGGGCTTATTTTCATTACAAATGAAAAACATAGTAAATAGTTAATTTTTAACCTAGTTTTTCGCAGGGAAGAATGTTATTTGCTATTAAAATGCATAATTTTTAATGCAACACACACAAAGGTGGTTAAAATTATATTATTTTGAGTATACAAAAATTATTTTTATTGGCCTAATAGCTATTTATGTGTCAAGGGCGTTACTAGGACTCGGGCCAGAGGCCCTCGGGCTATTTCTGACCTGATGGGCATTATAGTCCAGTAAAGCCCGTGGTGCATACAATGCTTTATGTTGTACCCAAAAAGAGTTTTTCAATGACTAATTACATTATTTATTCGAAATATAAAAAATAAGTTGCACCTGTACCTGTATACGTAAGTAGATAATGACTGGTGTTAAGTTTGACTTTGATGTTTCTATCAGTTAGTCAGTTGGCATTTTTTATTTAACGATTTGCTCAAAATGGAAAAAATCCACAAAATATAAGAGAAAAGGCCATAAAAGCGACAGAAAATCTTTTGCCAGTTAAATTAAGGCAACAGTATGATCGGGAGTATGGCATATTTGGTATTTGGAAAGATGCGAACGCAATTCTTCAAATATCCGAAACCGTTTTAATGGCATATTTTCAGGAACTGGTAAGTTATTGATTTTATTTTAATACATATGTTTGTATAAACTTGATCTTTATTGTGCGAGAAATAAAATTGGATAAGCAATAAAATTTCCATATTAGCGCATTAGGGCATTATAAGCGGGCATTATCATAATGCCCGCTTATAATGCCCTAGGTGTGATAGCAGGTATTATTGCTACCATAACATATTCCGTTTCTAAGGTATTACAGATCAACAATAGATGGGTAAAACATAAAATAGTTTAAACTAATATTGCTAGTACTAACTTGTACAGTGTGTCTGATAAAGTTGGAACTATATGAAAAACTTTTTCATTTTTTATTTTAGGAAAAAAGTTATTCTTTATAAAAAGTTTTACATGGTCCAAAACCTAAAATGCAATCATCAGATATCAAATTGTGTTAGTCATCTACGAGGATTGGCCAAAAATGTAATTTTTGCTCCAAAATAAAGTATGTACAGGGTGGCGCTTTTTCGTTGACCTTGCAGAGTATAGCGAAAACTAAAAGAGATAGAACAAATCTGATTGCGCAATCTCGATTTCAATTTCCAAAAGAAATTTAATGGTAAAAGCAAATCAGGGCCAACTTGATGCGTTTTGGAGATACAGGGTGTTTTTAAAATTTCGTCAATTTGGCCAGGCACTTGTAACTCGCTTAATATAAAAGATAGAGAAAAAATGTAAAAAGGAAGGTTTTAGTGATTTTTACATAGAATTCAAGACGTACCTACATTTTTTTTATTGACTTTTATTTTAAAGTTATAACACAAAGTTGGGTTTTTTAAATGGGACACCCTGTATATTTTATCACCAATAGAAAGGTCTCCCTAAAGCCGTAAAAAATACCACATTTAATATATTTAATTTGTAATAGTTTCGGAAATATTGCCATCGTCCGGAATTCGATAAAATAGCATTTTTAAATAAAACACCCTGTACATTTTATTACCATTAAAAAACATTCGAAAGACCTTTAAAAATTTACCACATTTAAAATTATTTTCTCCAACAGTTTCGGAAATATGAGCATCCAAATCTTATATAGTCATATTTCCAAAACTATAAAAGATAAATATTATCATGTGTGGAATTTTGTTAAACCTCTTTGAAATATCTTTGCAGCGGTAATATAATATACAGGGTGTTTCGTTAAAAAATCCTGAGGATGACCATATTTCCGAAAGTATTAAAAAATAGATATATTAAATGTATTGTTTCTTAAAGTTTTCAAGGAGATGGTGATAAAATATACAGGGTGTTCCATTTAAAAACCCTAATTTGTGTTATAACTTGAAAATAAAAGTCAATGAAAAAAATCTAGGTACGCCCAAGTCTGGCATGAAGCACTTTTTAATAAACTTCCCTCCTATGGTCTTCCAACTAAACTCTGCTCTTGGCTCTCCAGTTATCTTTCTAATTGACGTATATCAGTCATTGTTGATGGCCACTCTTCAAGCTTTCACGAAATTAATGCCATAGTGCCTCAGGGTTCAGTACTAGCACCAACTTTGTTTCTTCTTCACATCAACGACCTTCTTTCTTCCACAACCAATCCCATTCATAGTTATGCTGACGATAGTACCCTTCACTCCACTATTCAGGTTCCCAAGCCAATCTCTCAACCCGACTTGGAAGGCAAACGCAGGGCGATGCAGATATCTCTTTCACAGGATCTATCTCAATTTGATATTGGATTGGGGCGCCAAAAATCTCGTTTAATTTAATGAATTCAAAACAAAATCATGTTCCTTGTCGCGAAAAAATCATCAAACACTCACCCTTTGCTTATGAGTGGCCAGGTTTTGCAGAGCGGGGACACATTTAACCTTGTGGGCGTCACATTTAAAAATAACCTTAACTGGCATAAACACATTGTATCTATAGCCACCGCGGCGTCAAAAAAGCGGAATAGATTTCTTTTCCGAGCCAAAAAGTATTTTTCCCCTTTAAATTTATACACTTTGTATGTGTCCCAAATTCGACCCTCTTTGAAATATTGTTCTCATGTCTGGGGAATGGCATTCCCTACAACCCTCAGCATTCTTGATGCCATTCAAAGAAGGGCTGTTCGTCTTATTAATTGACTTACTCAAAGACTTCTTTCTCTTGCCCATCGTCGAGCTGTGGGAGATCTATCGCTCTTCTATAAATACTTTTACGGCTATTGCTCCGACGAATTATCCAGTATAGTCCCTCCTCTTGCAGCTTCCAACAGAGAAACTCGTGGTGCCGCACGTATGCATCCCTATACGGTCCAATTGGACAGGACCCGAACTTCCCATTTCGTTCGTTCTTTTATCCCTAGAGTTTCTAGAGTGTGAAACCTACTGCCAGTGGAGGTCTTTCCTTCCCCCAAATCTTCAAGTTTTTAAGTCCCGTGTTAACAAACTTCCCTCTTACCTCGCTTAAGACACCCACGGTACGTTAGTATTTAGGCTTTCAGCCTTCGTGGAGTGTCAAAAACGCCACTGAATTCTACGTAAAAATACCTAAAACTTTTCTATTTAAATTTTTCTTCTATCTCTAATATCAAACTAGTTACAAGTGCCTGGCCAAATTGAAAAATTTAAAAAACATTCTGTATCTCCAAAACGAATCACGTTGGCCATTATTTGCTTCTACCATTGCATTTGTTTTAAAAATTGAAATCGAGATTGCGCAATCAGATTTTGTTCTATCTATTTTAGTTTTCGCTATACCCGCTAAGGTCAACGATAAGACGTCACCTTGTATTTGTATTTTTGCTTATTTCGAAAATTGTTATAAAGAAAATATGTTTAGAATTAAAAATTAATTTTAAATATGTAATTTTATTTATTTATAAACAAAAATTTCTTAGATAATCGAGTAGAAATTTTATGATATAGAGTTTGATGATAGTCTAAGATCCCACTGCAAAATAACTACGTTCATAATGTACAGAATTAAATCTACATTTTTACATACGTTTAGCAAGAGGAGAATATATTGACACTAGGGTGCCAATCGAAAAGTGGCCGCCAGTAATTTTAATTAAATAAAAAAAAAATTTTGGAGCAGAATTTCGTTCACTTGTTTTTTAAATAAAACCTCATCCACATCATAGGAATGTATGTAAAGAATTCAAAAATCCATGGCTGCCTATGAAAAAATGGCCGCAAGTACTGGGCAGTCAGGTATAAACAGGTAATATTTTGGTGCATGTATTATGTTCATAACATACACGCATGTTTCTTCTTTCTTTCTATTCTATCAAATTAAAGATGTTTTTGTTTTTTTTTTTAATATGATGATGTATGGCTGCCTATAAAAAATGGCAGCGCAACGCCACTTCTTAGACGAAAAAGTTATTCTTATAAAAATTTTTACTTGTAAAAAAATATGATTCACGTGGACAAAATGTTGATTTTGTATACAGGAACCAATTGCAACGAATTCCGGACACCCTGTACAGGGTTCACAAAAACCTAAAACACATGATTTTTCTATAAGGCTAAACTACCTTTGTTTTTCATTTTTAAGCAAAATGTAAAAACAATGTATAGAATAAAGTTTGCAATCAATAAAAATAATAAAACAAAATTTTATTGAACTTCATAATTTGGCGAAAACACCTTGATCATATTTGTTTACAGCTGAAAATTGTATTGTGTAGCCATTTGGAGGATGCAGGTGTTTGAAAACGAAATTATGAGACTTTTTAAGGTCATTTTGTTATAAAAATTTAATTTAATTTAATTATTAATTTTTGGATGACTCCAAAATCAGTTTTATGAAACTTTTTGATACCCCTCTATAATTAATATGTCATTTAAAATGTTATTATAAATACATTTTCTAAATGAAATTTTGCTTGAAAATGCAAAATAAAGGTAGTTTACTCTTAAAGAAAAATCATGTTTTTTAAGTTTTTGAGTACCCTGTATACAAAATCAACATTTTCTCCTCGTAAATCATGTTTTGCGGTCATTTTTTCATGGGCAGCCATACATAATCATATTAAAAAAAGATCTTTAATTGATATACGAAACATGCGTGTGTTATAAACGTAATACATGCACCAAAATATTACCTGTTTATACCTGGCTGCCCAGTACTTGCGGCCATTTTTTCATAGGCAGCCATGGATTTTCGAATTCTTTACATACATTCCTATGATGTGGATGAGGTTTTATTTAAAAAACAAGGGAACGAAATTTTGCTCCAAAAATTAATTTTTATCTATTTAATTTAATTTACTTGCGGCCACTTTTTGACTGGCACCCTATCGTCAATATATTCTCCTATTCCTAAACGTATGTAAAAATGTAGATTGAATTCTGTAAATTATGAATGTAGCAATTTTGCAGTGGGATCTCGTAACTATGAAGTTAATTAAATCCATATCTGTACCTCACAGCCAAACTATACCATGTTCAAATCGTAGTTTTTAAGACAGGGTTGATTTAAATTTTTAATAATAAAAAATTTATTGTTTTATCGTTCTTAAGTCTTTAATTTATACTAATATGTTTTAATGTTTTTAACTTCATCCTTTTATTATACACTAAAGTCGCGTAAGTTAGAACAAATTTAATTAAAAGTCAGTTATTTGTTGTTTGGAAAACTGCGCCAACAAGTCAATCATTATTTTTGGCTGCGGTTTTTTTCATAGTAAATTCATGTATACATGGCCCAAAAATAAGCGACCACCATCAACTTAATTATTTAAATTTTAATTGTTTTTTTTTTAATTTGTGAAATTACGTAAGTTAGCTATTTATTTAAAAATAGCCGACCCGAGCCCTCTTTTTGGTCGTTAATTATATATTTTTTCTCTGACTTGATATACATATCATATCATTATTTTCTCTGAACTTTTCGTTTAATCATAATAAAATATAGCCTATAGCTCTTCTGAATAGTGTAGCTTTCTGCTTGTAAAATATTTTTATGATCGGTTCAGCATTTCCGAAGATTAGCCCTTACAACAAAAAAACAAAGTAACAAACTTTAACTCTATAATATAAATTTGTTCCAGCAGGCTGTCAGAAATGTTTGTAACCGTTCGGATTCTGCGCACGTCAAATTTGTCGTTCCAGCAGTGCCATGTTTGTAACATTATACAATTGTTTATTATTTCAGCAGTAGTTTAAAGATGTTGAAAACATGTTGGAAACTGTTTGAAAAGTTTGCAAACTTTCTTCAAACATTACTGACAATTTTTAACATAACCTTTCTTGTATTGACATATAAGCAGTATGCACGCCTTGTTTGTTTTTCGTTCCAGCGGAAAACTGTTGCCAACATTTCTAACTAATGTTTGTAACAATTTCTGCGTTTTACGATTGTTGCTAACATGTTTCCAACATTCTGCTGAAACAAATCTAATAGTATGAATACAGAATTAGTTATTTTAAAAAACGTTTGGCAAAGGTTTTTTCAAAAAATCATTTAATAACATCATTAGTTTATTAGTGGTTTGTAGGCAAAAACCTTATTTGAAATACCACCTACGGGTACCAAATTAGTCGAAATAAAGTGCTAACGAGCCACATTCGCTCCATTAAAAAAAAACTACTATAAATAGTATTTTGCACACTTCAACTTCGCCCTAAGAAGTCTTTTAAAACAAAAGACAATTAATTCCATTTTACATGGTTACTTGACTTAAAATTAACCATTTTAGCTTAATTATGACACTCTAAAGTGAAATTAAAAGAAAAATTTGGCAACATAAGTATCAAAAATACTTGTGTATTAAGAATGTCATATCGGTATGGAAACAAAACCATCGACCATAGGCGATGAATGCTTTGAATCCCATCCACCAACGTACTATGTACTCTCCTACAATTCACCGCTGCAACAAGAGCGAGCAGAACGAGGTCCGGGGCTACCCCGGCCCACCGCTTCCTCCTTTTCTTGGACAATGACGCGAACAATACACATCCCAATACGAATATTTACTATGCTTTTAATTCCCTAGGGTCGACGAGTTGGTTTCTACACCTGTATACTATCAAAATTAGAAAACATATACCGGTTATGCCATTTAGAATTTGAAAGTAACAGTCATTATCGATTAAGGGATGCCGGTAGCACGTTAAATGAGCTAAAACGCGATTCGCTGCCGTTTTTTTAATATTTGTTTGAGAAAAAGTTGTATATTGAAAAGTTTCTTAAAATGATCCAAAGATTATCGGAAAGTTGGTTATTTTTACGGTTTTGTAATTTTGGGAAATTTAATGTGTTAATTATTACCATTACCAAAAATCAATTAACTTTCCAATAATCTTTGGATCATTTTAAGAAAATTTTCTATGTACAACTTTTTCTCAAAACAAATATTTAAAAAACGGCAGCGAATCGCGTTTTAGCTAATTTAACGTGCTACGGCATCCTCTTAAACCAGCAGTAATAGTAAAGAATGGATACATCAACCAAATTCATTGCTCTATCTTAAAAGGTAAAACATTTATAAGGGGAAACCACCCGGTATAGTGGCTTATCATTGATACATTTTTATTAAACACTTTTTTTGTCTTAAAACTACATTTTGTACAGGTACAGATAATTATAGCGACTTTTTACATACAATACATACATTTTAGTCGATTTTATTTTTTACTACCACTTTGTTTTTGTTTTATTATTTGGCATATGTGTTCCATTCCCAATTAATTATGTTAAACAGTTTTATTTGGTTTTTAAAGAAAATTGCATACATACCTTTAAGTCTTAAAAATATGTGTATAAAACTCCGGTTTATGTTTGTGGTAATTTTGTTATCAAAAATTATGCTGTCTTGGAGACCCGGGATTGTTGGGACACCCTGTGTATTGTATCAGCATTAAAAACATCATTTACTTGGAAAACTGAATTGTTCCTAGGACAATTTGATTATCCGTGAGATATGGTAATATGGCTTAATGATTGACAAGATAGTTAGCTCTGTTGGTAGTGACGCTGCTTTTTTATCCTGATTATTTTGGGTTCGAATTTTGAG
>JACEGR010011621.1:0-14302 GCA_014170235.1 Listronotus bonariensis | reverse complement strand
TTTTTTCAAGAAAAATATAGTTTTTTTCCTCGAATTAATATTTATTTTAAAATACTTATTTACTATAAAGTTAATTAGGT
Source organism: Listronotus bonariensis (assembly GCA_014170235.1). Lineage (NCBI taxonomy): Eukaryota > Metazoa > Arthropoda > Insecta > Coleoptera > Curculionidae > Listronotus > Listronotus bonariensis. The sequence goes on along the minus strand of JACEGR010011621.1, from coordinate 14,222 downwards.
TTCCAGGTATCATTCATATGAAAAAGGGTTTTTGTTTAAAAATAAAAGCCATTTTGATGGCAAAATCGTTAATAATGTTTTGTATGTAAAATTAGTTTTTCTCTAACTTGTATTAAAGGGGGTCAAATACCTAATATTGTTTAATAAATGTATAAGTGTTATTAGACAAACACGAATTTTACATATAAAACACCACATCAGATTTTAGCGATTTTGCTATGCATCAAAATGACTTTTTATTTTTTTTAAAGAAAACCGGTCGTTGTACAAAATATTATCAGGAAACCAAATTAACTTCAAAGTAAATGAGTAATTTAAAAATAATATTCATCTAAAGAAAAGTAGTGGCGTACTATTTTTTCTTCAAAAAACAATCAAAACAAATCTTGTTCGAACGCCACTGGAAGACATTTTTTTAACTTATACAGCAAAAATGTAATGGTCAAAATAAGTTTTTCAAATTTGTGGAAATATCTGACGTGGTAGGACGGTGATGATTTATACGATGTATCTCGGAAATAAAGCATTTTCGGACATACATTTATTTAAAAAAAAAATCTTATATTCTTGCATTCTTTGCAGTGTTAAAAGTAAAGTACTAACTTAAAAATAACCCTGTATACTTGGTGGGGTTTTTATGTTTCAGTTTTTAGATAAAATGATTTGAAAATTATAGTTGCGTCCCTGCTACTAAGTGTATTTAAAAACCTTATGCAGTCAAGCAGATAATTTTTTAGTTTACATCCCATACCACTACTGAACTTCAACACGTATTCCATCGTTAACCCTCCAAAATTAGCTTCAACACCTGAAAACAGGCTTCGGTAATTTTAAGGGATCGATAAACAAAAATTTTCCAATCATGTATAAAATCGAGCCTCCCTTTGCTTTAAGACTAATAACGTAATGGCATGTAACTCGAAACTTCATGCGAAGCTGTTTTAAAGCATGATTTAAAGAGACTGACGTGAATTAGGTTATCTGGATGATTTTTATGGTGTTTTTATATTTAGTGGAAAATGTATCTATATTTTATACATCAGAAATTTTTTAACCTTTCGTCGTAAAAAATGAGCCGTGTATAAGATATTTTGTGATGATGTATTATGATATATATCTGCTAACGTATGTCTTAGAAGTTTTGGCACAAAATACTTCTTTAGATATTTTGTGATGATGTATTTATCAATATCTGCTAACGTATGTCTCAAAAGTTTTGGCACATAATATTTTCTTTTTCTTACATGTTTTTACACAAAAAGTAATTTAGTTTAACTTTTTTGGTACACTGTAAATAAAAGTATTACAAATTTTAAAACTGGGATGCTAAGATACCTCTATATTTTAAAATTTTGCAAAAACATTTTATTTTATTACAAAAAGTTTTGCTAAAAGTAAAAACAACAAGACGGCGCACAGTGCGTCGATATGTAGACAAAAATACCGAAATCAATATTTTCATAATAACCTTAAAATGTAAAGATAATAACAAGACAACCTCGTTTTTTTTAATGTGCCAATATAGAAATATGCAGCTTTATATGTGGTACTTTTTATAATATGAAAGTGCTTTCCATTTGATTTTTTTTTTTTTAATTTTAAAGGTTAACTACAAAACAAAGATTAAAATTTGGTATAGATTTTTAAAAATACATCAAAACCCATATTTCTGTTTTTGGGCTCATTTTACTCCGGGAAGAGTGGAGCAACATTTTTTGTTTTAAGTAGCTGAAACTGTCTGCAATTTTTTATAAAATTTAATTTTAGTTACGGGAGTTCCCAAAAATACAGGAAACAAATAAAGAGTTTTAAAATACTTAATTTACCGAATTTCTTAGTTTAGATTTTTTTTCCAAAACTAAGTAAGCTACGAAAATTATTTAAAAAAAGAAAAGTGTTATTATTATTGGCCCACTTAAAGAAAATACAAGAATTTTATCAAAGTTAGTGGCGTAGATTTTGTCAGAAATATTCGTTTAAGTGCCACTCGAGACGCTACCAACTTAGGAAATTTAATAAAGTCATAGCTAAATTAGCCTTTGAGTGCTACAAATAACATTACCAAATTTTATTTAAATTGGATAAGGGATATTTACGATATTTATAAAAAAAACACTTTTAAAAATAAAAGCTTAACACTCTGTATTTTGAAAACTAAGTGAAGTTTCAGACCTATGTTTAAATAAACTTTTTCATGAAATTAGCTCTCATAAATAAGCATTTACATTTTTACTGCAACCCTGTAAGTATTTTTAAATTGACTCCTATTTTAAATTACCTGCTTTCTGCATATGCAGAGCATGGCGTTCTTCACTAAATTATATTCAATAATAAACCATTTTAGTGAAATAAGACTGGATACGATTTTGTCCCGACATCCCTTTCTCAACGCACTGTATGGCGATCTTAAAAATGTAATAAAAAGAGGGGTCTGGTGACACATATATGAGAATATAAAGTCAATAAATTTACCCGTTACAACACTGGCATAGAAAATATTTTCAAATTGCTATATCTAGAAGTTTAGCATGAGACCCTTACCAAATTTATACAAGATGGTGGCTAAGGTCTTAAAAGTAACACTAGTAAAGAAAATTTTAATTTTATAATTTGCGAAAAAAGTTGACTTTTTGTATTACTCCCCCACCTCCCACCCTCCTCAAAAAATCCAAGTTTTTAAAGCAAACTCTTGTATATTTTTTTGTTATAAATCAAATTTTATTGGTAAATTTTAAATTTTGAAAAATTATTTACTATTTATATTTACTATATTATTTTCAAATGTCTCTAATTATCAAGAAATCGTAGATATTTTAGAAAAATTTGGTATTTCGCGACAAATTTGATTAAATTTTAAGCTTTATTTGTTTCTGGAGGTGTAATTCAAAAATCAACTTTTTAAAAAATTAAAATTTTCTCTACCAAAGTGTTTCTCGTAAGACTACTAGCATCTGGTATAAATTTGGTGTGGGTTCCATGTCCCACTATTTAGATATAGTAATTTAAAAATATGATCTACGCCAGTGCTTTACAAAATAGGGGTACTTTAGTAATTACCTGCATATCTTATTTGGATAGCCAGATTTTTAAAACTATATGAATTGATATTTTCTTAAAGCTCATTACATATTTTTTTAATGAGTATATTGGTAGTAATAAACATGGTAAGACAAAAAGTATACAGGATGTTTCCTAATTGCGTTAAGAAAATTTAGGGTAGTATTTCTGAGCCATTTTTAGAAATTAAAATTTATATAAACATGGGTCCCCCGCGGTGTTCTGCTCGGGCGTGAACGACCGAGCAACCTGGAACTAACCCCAAAAGGGTGGTTAAATAAAAAAAAATTGAGCCCCAAATTTTTTGTTCCCAAGATACAGAGTGTGTAACTTTTTAAAAACCGAAAAAATTTTTAATAAAATTTATTAAACGAGATATAAATGTTATTTAATTATGTATTTGTTGTTTTAGTACATAATTGCTTATAGGAAGATATAACGCTTAATTTTTAAAATAAAAAGTGTCCAAATATTTCTTGTATGGTCCAGGAATATGCAGTATAGCCGAGTTTATTATTATGATTTTTTTAACTAAGAAAGCTATGTTAAAATATTATAAAAAAAAGAAAATTGTATATTTATGTTATCAGGGATTTTTTTGTCAATAATATTAGCCGAGATGCGTCCAACACCGCTACTAGTCACATCAATTAAAATTAATTTAGGGCTTAATTTACTTTCTATTTTAGCAAATACCACAGCCAAATTTAATTAAAATCGGATAAAACATATTATTTAAGATATTATTAAAAACCCAATTTTCTTTTTAAAGTATAACACCCTATTTCTTTTAAACAAAGCATTTCCGGACCCATAGTTTATATAAACGTTTTTATAAAATTGGCTCAAAAATGCGCCCTTAAATTTTCTTACCGCAATTTGGAAACACCCTGTATATTTTCCTAATAAATTCTTATTATCAAAGTTAATCGATCTTTGAAATATAAACATATAAATAAGGTATTCCGGTTACTTTTTAAGTACCACCATTTTGTAGCGGGTAAAGGTATTAACTTTGTATTCTATGGTTATAAAGATCTCGCACAAAAGCTGTGGTGTGCCACAGGATTTCCTTTACCATTTTAATTTTTTCTCAAGATGGCGCCCAGCAGTCATCTTGACATTTTTAACTGTTAATTTGGCTCTTAGATATAAGAAGTACGCAATAATTTTACTTTTTTTCTTTGGCAAAGACATTATGTAATTAAAATAAAATATTAATTGTTTTTGGAAATTGTTCATTAATTCCCATTATGTTTATACCATACAAAAGAAAATAAACACTAAATCTTCTGTTGGTTTTTGTTTAAGACACCATCTATTGATTTATTAACAATAGTAAACTAAACACTACCACCATTAAAGCCATTGATTTTTGTCATTTGCTCATGGTATTTATCATGAAATATGCAGATTTTTTTATTAATTCGTCGTTTAAGCCGCTGTTTTGATAAATGCTGACAAAAAAACCTATTTAAGGTCTGGCCAAACATAATCGCATCAAGACCGCACCGAGCCCGTATTCACCGTGATAGAGAAAAGTGGGGCAAATTAATACGAAAAACAAAATTTTACGGAAATTGCAAAAGCACTTTTGATGCACTCAAAATTTTTATCCCAATTTTAAGTATAGTTGGGCCAAACATAACCGCACCGATGCTCCACAAGACCAGCACCGTAGCACGACTGTGTCTCAGTGCGTTTTGTATACATTTTTAATTTTGACGCTGATGGTACGTTGCATCGTACGGTCTAAACATGCCCAGCCAAAATAATTATACGTGGATCGAATAGCGTCGATGTTCCCCAAACCAAGCGTTGAGTTAACCGGGCTACAATAATATGGGTCAATTACACCACGCTTTAAATTACACCTGATCATAAAATAAATTCTAACAAATAAGGTAACACAGTTTTAAGGTTTAGCCACATAGGACCACACCGTGTCCTTCACCTACGCACGGCCGGGTCTCGGTTTTGAAATGTAGCGTTGTAATCAAATGGCGTAGGCTTAATATCACTGCTCCATTCCCGATTACATACCCCGCGCCGCATTTTAACAAGAAAACAAACTTCACCAACCAACCGTTGTACCTTACGCCGCGTCGGCTACGACGCATTTTTAATTAGTCACTCCATCGAACTTGCGATTTGTGCCAGACAAAGTATTCGTAAGTTTTACTCACATATTATTCACAAGATATAACAATAAAATTAATTCGACACTTTTTAATACTTAATAAATCACTTTTTCACCAGAACTAACCTTTAACCACTAAGTTTTAATTGTGAACTGCAATAAAAGGTGACGCCCGTAAACTCAAAGTAAAGAAAATATATTTTATTTAAACAGAGATATACATACATATAGACAATAGACTTAGTTTGACAATATATATATATTGTTGAGGGCATGAAAAGTGCTTTTGAATTTTTCTGAAATAATTTGCCCAACTTTCCTCCATCACCGTGAATTCTGGCTCGGTGAGGTAATGTGTGGCCCAACTTTTAACCAGCGAAACGCACGGGTGCGGGCTCGTTGCCATTATGTGTGGCCCGACATTTAATCGGAATAAGGAAAACAATCTCTTATAGGTCGTTTGATTTTTCATTTTAACTCTGTATCACATTTGGTTAAAGAAAAATTGTACAATCAGGGTTGCTTGACATCTCACTTGAAGCTAAATTTGTCCATTGTGACCAACAGACCCGGACTTGACTCCAGCGGCGCGGCGGTTGACAAACGTATGTCCCCTTTAACGTCTAAGACACTCTTAGGAGAAATTGCTTTTATAATTGAAAAGACAAAGCTTGCTTTAACCGTTATTTAAAGTTTGTATAGGGAAAATTGAAACTGTTTCCCTTAGTTGTCAAAGTGTTTAGTTAGGTCGGAAATTGGAATTGTTTTTTGATTTTAATATGAATTTAAAATTGACTAATAATTAAGGGGTTTAAAGCCAAACTAACCCAAGACCATAAAATGTAATTTTATTATTTAAGAACACAACAGCATTTAAAGTTCTTGCATCTATTTCTACATATTATATAAAATGTTTTATATAATTTATTGTACTAAAAAACAAAATTATTACACACCATAGCTTAAACTATATTCTAACTAGTAGTTAGCTAATAATAATATTTTTATAGGTAATTCCATATATTTTTATTATTTGGTTTTATTCTTTAGACAACAAATTTTAAGGGCAGTAGTGATATTATTGTCATCTATTATTAAAAATGGTAATATTGGACTTGATCAATTGTGGCACCAAAATTTTTTAAAATTTACACTCTTTTTGTGTAACAAAATTAAAAAATCCAATTTATGGACTTAGTTTACTTACTTTATAGAAAATATATGTTTATGCATTTCTTTTATTTATTTATTGTATGGTTCGCTCTGGTTCTAAATTTCTTAATCTAGAAACAAGAATTTCCTAATCTTAACCATAAACTGTTATTACTCTCAAATTAAAAAATGATGAATGAATTTTAAATAATAATTTTTTTCAAAATATTAAAAATATTTTTTTCCACAGGTATAGTCAAGTTTATCCGTGGTAACAGATTGTAGTTTTATGGGGTAGTTGGATCACCGTGCTAAAAATATCCACTGTAAAGCTACTATCGTGCCGGGACTATCGGAAACTTCCGTAAAATCTACACAAAGAAAGTACTGAAGAATACACTGAAAATGCCGGATGCAAAGCACCAAAAACTATTGTTTTTATTAACATCTGCTGTACCAGGGAGATTTCCATTAGACGCCTCAGCAAGGTTGGCTCCAAAAGACACACAGAAGGTCTTTCATAACATCATAAAAATATTATAATATTAAAAGCTTTGTTTTGTACTCTAATAATAATAATTGGGATTAATAAAATGTTTACAACAATCTTTTGTTTTAAATGAAAACTAAGTAAGTAAAGAAGTGTATTCTTAACTTAAGTTTTAATTTGTTTTTGCCGAAAAAAACATATGTTTTAAATTGATCGCTCGACAAGAATATATTTTCTCCAATAAAATTTGTGCTTTTCTTCGCTAGATAATCGCGTCGACAAACAAATATCTACAAAGAATGCATTAATATTCTTAACTTAAGAAATTATGTTTACTTAACTGAATCTACCTTTATGCTTGTACTAAAATATTGTTTTTAAGGATATCATTTACTGATAAGAAGAAAATATTCTTTTCGTTATATACAACTCACAACGTGTCTTGAGTCAAGGCAAATTGTGACAATCATCAAGACATCTTTGATTTTGTGTTTATACTTTTAAAATATAAAAAAAAATCGAACTTTAAAAATTTCCAACTTCGGCTTCTTTTAAATTTGTTCACATATTTTTATTTTTATTTTCATTTTTTTAAATTTTTAGTTTTATCGAAAATGTAATGACATTTTAATTTTTACATAGAATATCCCGTGCATTTTTACATATTTCTAAAATGTAGGTTTCTTTACAACTTAAACTTTTTTTATTTTACTAAATCAAATTATATCAGCTTTTGTATAACAAGATAAGTCCTAAGGTATATAATTTAATTTTCTTATTAATAATAATTTATCTCAGATAGCTAAACTTTAGTCTCACAGTATACACCATGATACTAAGGATGGCAAAAACTAGATTTGTTTATTGCACTCTCATTGCACTCAATACACAATATGTACATTGTATTTAAAAACTCTCTAAATAAAAGTCTATTGTATTTTCTATTTTATTTAGGCATAGCCTAATACCTAACAAATAGATAACCATTGTTTGAATGAAACAATTATTAGTTTATAATCGAAAATAATAGGTTATGTACAGGGTACTCCAATTCTGTATAACTTTTACTAAAAGAAATAATGTAGGGAAAGTCCGGGTAAAGTGAATACCTTAAGATATTTGAGACTTTATCAAGAAAGGTATAAGAGATAGCAACAAAATAAATACTACAAATCAATCTTTATTATTTGCGTCTAAATATTTTGTATTCAATTAAGTTCACAAGTAAAACAATAAGTAACTAAAAATAAAATTCAAAAATGTGTCATATTATTCACTTTGCCCAGACTCCTGGGTAATGTGGATATGGTGCCCGGGTAAAGTGAATTACCATCTTCTAATTACACAAATCTAAAAATTATATTTCGAAACAAAACTTAATACAGTAAAAAACTTAAATTCACGTTTAAAGGTAATATCTTAAAAATTAAGAATGGCGGTTATCACAGATAGGTATAGTCTTCATTGCCTTCCAAAACGGAGCATTGTTCATGACACCATTTTAGACATGTACGATGACAAATCCAATCTTCAATTGGATTATCTTCTTTAATATATATTTTACCAAAACAAAAATCATATTCTATCTACAATACTTTTTTTGGTTGTTACTTCTTTAGCAGTTAGTCTAGGAATGTTTTTTGATTCTACATTTAGTTTTTAAGTAATATGTCTTACTTTATTTTTCTTAAACTTTTGCTTTTGCTCTTCTTTCATATATCTATAATTTTGAGATTGACCTTTAGCTTCGTCTCTTAAACTTCACTGAAAATGGTACGGAATCAGCCAAATTTTGTAGTAACGACACTACTCTTGACTAGTCTGAATAGAGTTGAATTAGCCAACCCCATACTTTTTATCAGTACCCTTCACTAACTCTCCAGATTTACCCAAACTAACTGGTCTTGATTAGTTTTGTTATTGTATTTATTCACTATTTTCAACAAAACATGAGTTTTATAATCTGCAACTAAATACTTTAACTCGGGTAAAGTGGACACCATATCCCACTTTGCTCTATTCACTTTGCCCAAGACTGCCATTTTTGAGGTTAGGCCAAATCTTGCAAAAACAGTAGATTTTGTTATTATAATTAGTATATTATAAGATGCCACTTTTACATACAATAGAACTATGGTACGCCCAAGGATGACAAACAAATAATATAATAAATATCATCAAAGCACTTGCCTCGAAATATGGAAAATTATTAATGGAAACCCCAATTTACCGTCGTCAAGACGCTGCGCGACTCGGCCTCTTAAGTGTTTGCCGCTTATTGAAACATGATGGCCAAAAGTTTCTCTGACCGCGAGGTTAATGTCAAACGAATAGTTAGGGCATAATGGGGACTATTCGCTTTGCCGGGGGTGTTCACTTTACCCGGGTTTTCCCTATCAACAAACACGCGTGCCCAAAATTTTACCTTGCGTGCTATTGGTTTGCCATTCCAGCTCTAGATTATAAAGTCAATTATCACCTACTAAAAACTGGCGGTATTTTAAAAAGAACCTAAATACCCGATTTAGATGGCCATATTTTCGAAATTAATAAAGAAAGATGTACTTAATGTGATATTATCTAAAAGGTCTTTTAAATATCTTTTTATTGGTCATATGATATACCTACAAAGTTGTTAATTAAAATATTTATACTTTTTGTCCTACCCTGTATATTATTACCGATAATACCGTTAAAAAAATCATGAAAAGAGTTTTAAAAATACCGCATTAGCCGTGGCGTAGCGTGCCTTGGAGAGGCCCCGTATCACAATGAGTTAGGGGGCCTCAAAAACCTTGTTTTTATTATTTCAGCATTTCTTTTTCCGTTTCTACCAAAAAAGGGCCCACTTTCCAAATTTAACCAACAATTTTACAGTTTTCTACCACAAATTTTTCGTTACGCACATTTGGGGGCCCCGTATCATTGAAACGGCTGATAGGGCGGTAGCTAAGCCTCTGCAAATTAGTTCCATTTAACCTAAGAGTTTTGAAAATATTACCATCCAAATCACGTTTTTAGAGTACCTATCGCCATTTTCTAGTAGGTAAAGGTATTGACTTTATATTCTAGAATTATAAAGTACTTCAAAAGCTTTAAAATGGTATGCCACAATATTGGTAAATTTAAAGGTTGCGTCTAGAAATTATGATGATGGACAAAGTTACCCGCGAGGGTGGGGGAAAAGAGGGAACAGGCAGGTTTCTAGACCTCCTCTAAGTTTCATTTTTTAAAACTTTTACGTGCATCAGTTTCTTTAAAACTCCCTGATAATTTTAAAATATATATGAAAATATCATAAAAACGATCTCTTCTGTACCGAGTATAAAATTTGATATTCATAGATTTTTATGTACGGGATCAATCCACTCTGTATTGGGTCGTATCAATCGAGGCCGCAAAATATCCTTCAATAAATATCAAAGTTGCCATATCATTGTGTTTTGGCCTACAGGCACAGGGCAATAGATAGGTCGGCGCTCGATTACCATACTTTGCATTATTGGAAAATTTTGTATATCGATTGGATATTATCGAAATCCAAAACGTCATTAGTTTTATAAGTAGGTATATACAAGTAAATGGCATTTATACAGGGTGGCCTAATAGTCCGAGGAAATCCAATATGCTTCTTATTATTACCTTGTAATATACGGGGTGTTAAAGAATATATGGACAATCTACCAAATTAACATGGAACACATGAAAATAAAATGGCAAGTTTCAATTATTATCTTTTCTTCAAAACCCCTTTTTTAAAATAACTTTTAAAGTATCTGGTATATTGACTTCTTTAAATGATGATATTAGTAAGGACTTACTCTGTTTAAAAATGGTGCCCTTGCATTTTTGATGGGTCCAGGGGCATAAAGTGATATTTTTATTACGAATGGGAAGTTTGACAGCACAAGCCATTAGGTGAGTTCGGCATTCTCATGAGTAATAAAATACACTTTATGCATGAGTAACATACTATATTTTTTCCACGACCGTATAAAAATTTTCCAAAATACCATTTTATACATGTTTTATTTATCTAAACTTATTTATTTTAATTTTTGGCAGAACAGCCATTATATTGCAACAAAAAATTCACATGCCTTATTATTTTCTAAGAGACGATTATTCTCTTTATAACTATGCATTTATTATTTAATTTTAGAAAATTAAATGTACTTACTTTCTATAGAAATAATACTAAAACAGTATAAATTCCTTTTAATTTCCTAGTCCTCCAAATTTATTATTACTATTAATTTTCAATAATTTCTATTAAATTTATTTGCAGACTGTCAAATTTTAAAACCAGTGACACACATGAACTAAAAAGAAATAATGACGAAATCATAGGTAACTTGACCGTTTGGTTTAGTTGATGCCACGTTTACTGTTACATTGCATAAATTGATATTTAAACATACCTAAAAACATTATTTTTATTCTTTTATTATACAAAGTGTAATAATATTTAGTTTTTATTGTGTAAGGGTTAGTATGGCTCTGAACACGTATTAAAGACAAATATTTTCAAGAACACCAATTTAAGAAGTTCTTGCTCATTTTTATTATATTGGAAAATTATTTCATTTTTTTTTAAATCACATATCTTAGTGTGTTCTTTATGAATCTGAAAAACTACACATATATTCTGGGACACTATTCTTATATTTAAGTTGGTACAAAATTTACAAAAATTTTTTGTTGCAGGTAAGACAACATTTTTACCAGAAGTCACAAATCGGAGGAACCCATGGATATTTTTTCAATTGTAAGTTACGTGGATCTAGATCGTTTAACTTTAGTTTTGCTAAGGTTCTCCTAAACTTTTAGACAAAAGTGTATAGCGGAATAAAATATTTTATTTAACCTACTTTATTTAAGTACCAGTAAACTAATTAAAATGTATAATTGCAACCAACTAAAAAACTATTTAAAAAGTCTAAGGCACACTAATGTAATTGCATCTTACACGATAGTAACTTACTGTTCGCCCAGCGAGCCAACCTCGATGAAAAAAATGCGGAGTTTAAATGCTTTGCTTATTGCAGATTTTAATTAAGCAATTAGTTACCAATTACTTAAAATAAATGAATATTATTATAAAAATAGTTGCTATGTATAATAATTTTTTAATCCTGAACAAAAAAATTGATGCAAACCCATATAGTCCACAATAATAATTGCTAATAATACGGTAAGAACTGGCTACGCGTATGATCGTTTACTGTTTCTTTACTTGGCAGCTGCACACAAAAGCAAACACGTTGTTAATGTTTCATTTAAAGACATATAATTTTAAAATGCAGTTTTTTTATTTACTTTTTTTGTTACACCAATTATGATTATTAATGATTAACCTGTAAAGAAACTAAGGGTTATCTACTGAAAATAGATCTAAGAACTCATTAAGATCATAACACATAATACAATAATTATCTATAATTGGATCATTAGACCTTATTTTAATAAAAAAGTGTATAAAATTTAATGTGTGAGAACATATTAATTATCTTGTTAAAACAGTGTCGGACTGTGCCTCTGTATTTTTAAAAAAAATATTCAAGTAGATATGTTATTATTTTATGCCAGTACAATGCAAGTAGCTTTAAAAAATGGACAAAAGTTAACATTCAAAAGAAAAATTCAGCAAAATTGATTTATGCGCTCTCCTCTGAGTATGTACTCAAAACCTTATAGTATTTAAGCTAGAGTGGGAGGAGGGGAAAAGCGGTAAAAACTAGTTTTTAATAAATATCCCTAAAAACTATGTAGTTTTGCCAAAAACATTGTTTATATACAATATGTGTATAGTGGGGTGCAAGGAGGTGCACTTGCAACCCTCTGGCTTTAAAGTAGCGTAAGAAAAGTATGAAAAAGCACTTTTTGTAGGGTAAAAATCAAGTTTTCTCTGCATTTTTGGTTGTTTTTAAAGGCCCCTTCAAAATTCGTTTTGGTCCTCAACATTTCAAGTTTTGTACTTCCCTAAAATGTCATCCTGGCCTTGTTATAGGTACACCTACTTAGGAAAAAACTTGCAAATGTGCATAAAAATCTATAAAAAAACGGAGCTATGTTACATGCGATTTTACATGTTTTTAAATATTTTAAAATATAATTTTTGTTTTAAATTTATTAATTTATTTACAATTATTTTTTATATACTTAAGTACCTTTATGTTTTTGGTGTCGCTTAATCGAAACCGGGAAGGTCAACTTGACTATGGATTCGGGTTAAGCGACCCAAACTTAAGATATTATGATTATGGTGCATTTACAATTCTAAAGATTTAACCTTAATCTTAACCTCATAAAAAGTCAATTTGACCCAAATATTTGGATTCAGCGACACCGAAAACATAAATATACCATGATTGTGTTTTATTTTCAATAAAATTTAACGATTTTACCTTGAAATAACCCTTACCATGGCCTGATGAGATCAAACTGACCCCAGATTCGGATTGAGCGACCCCAAAAACGTAAAGATACCATGGTCTAGTCTTTCGGACCACCAATTTTTTGTGGGTCTGTGTAATTTTTAATTTTCACCTCAATTTTTAAAAAGATTTTTATTTTGTTTTATTTTATAAAACAAATAAAAATCTATTTTTAGTTGATTCTGTAGTATCCAAATTTGTCATCAAATGGTCTTACATAATGTCTAAAATGAAACATCTTGTTGAATTATCTATAAAAGATACAGGGCATTACAAAAATAATAATACACAATAAGACATATTTGCCTTTATTAATTTTCAAAAGATGATCATACAAAAGAATTTTCAATAAGCGTTCTTCTTAGAATTACTGCAAATAAACATAACTGAAAATTACAATAATTTTCTTAAGCAACGTACAGACTTGGATACAATCGGCGAAAACATTTGTTGGCCGACTGTATCTTGAATGTTGCACATCGGTCGGCCGACTTGTTGCAAACGCCATGGCAACATCGGTGGGCGTTTTCATCCAAGGAATCGGCAAGTCGCCTGTTTTCCATTTAATATGGAAAACTTCGGCAGGTTTGTACGAGCTTTAAAACTAGTGTGGACGCGAAACACTTGTATCTGCAAATGTTGGCCAACTTTGTTGCTGAAAAATTTTTTGAACAAGATACAGTCGGCCGACAATGTTGTCCCGATCTTGTCCAAGTCTGTATATGGCTTTAGATTTGAAAAGCTATTTTGAAACCTAATAAAATTATACAAGGTGATTCTTAACCTAAAACGCATAAACTTGGGAAATTATTGCTAATGGCAAGCAAGAACTAAAAATAAAAAAAAAATGGTACAATGTTTTACTATGAAGATATAATAATTTAAAATTGGAAATGGTAAATTTTCCTTTGGGGATTTTTCTGTTGTCCTTTAGTGTTTTAAGGAC
>JACEGR010011620.1:0-14305 GCA_014170235.1 Listronotus bonariensis | reverse complement strand
TGAAACTGCACTGCGATCTGTAGCTTGTCAGTTTTTTGGCGTCGGATCAAAGAAAATGAAAGTCAATGAAATCGTACGTATATCGAATAGCGCCGATGTACACCGAACCTGACAAAATAAAAAGTAACTTTATTCGTTTTTGAAAGTCAATAAGGATAGTTTGAGGGTAGTGGTTGTAAACAAAACAATACAAAAAGTATTTTAATAACTATTTACAAAAGTGAAATTCATTTCAATATCTTGTCTATATGTAAGTAAAACTTATGAATATTTTTATGTTTGTTTTATTAAGTTTTAAAAAATAAACCTAAGACCACCTTTTGATTTTTGTAAATATATATATATATATATATATATATATATATATATATATATATATATATATATATATATATATATATATATATATATATATATATATATAAATATGAGTAAAAAATCCAATTTTTTCAAAGTGTGTTGATCATATTTAACATAAAAAAATACAATATAGTTTTTATTTTTTAGGACCAACATTTACTATTTTGAAAGTTTACATAATATTATTTTTTTGCTTATATTTACAAGAGTTAAGTCGGTATTCTACCTTAGTTTATTTTTTAAAGCTACCTATTAAATCAAAAATAAAACTGTATTTATTAGTTAAACACACATAATATTATACACAAGATTAGTAATGAATTCCACATTTTTGTAAATAGTTAATAAAATATATTTCTTGTATTGTTTTATTCACAACAATTAAACCTCAAACCATTGGCATTTTATGAATGTCGCGGACGCTGGAAACTTGAAGTCGGGTTCGGGAATCATCGACGCTATGTGATCGACGTATGATGCCGGTGGCTGGCAATGTTATGATGTTTGGGGAAAAATATCCGTCCTAATCAGAACTAACCAACCTATTCACGCGCTCTTTTGACGCCAAAGAAACGACAAGCTCTGAATCACCGGCAAATCATTTGCCAAACCCTTAAAACGACGTGAACTCTGTCCATACCATAAGTGCGCACTATGTGGCGCGGTATGCGGTGTGAAGGGGCACGGCAAATTGTTGCAAGTCTGGACGCGGCTTAACATTTAAGATAAACACATACTCATAAGTCATATTTAAGTATTAATACTATTATTACAAACCTGTGTCAAAACTCCAGGCTGCCAAATAAATTCTCCAGGAGTATCAGTACATCTATAAGTACCCAACAACATTTTGCTATCTGTTTGATCTCCCAACTGTACTTTAACAAAGGTATCTCCTAGTTTTCTGCCAGTTCTTGCAGCTAAATGATCTACTAAGCCCGTTTTTCCGGAACCAACTGACCCTTGCAGACATAGTGCTTTATTAGATGATATTCCGATAGCAATTTTTCTTAAATTATTTAATGTAGAACTGACTTCAACTAGTAAATTGCTTTGGGGATTACTGAGGGCTGGAATATAAATACCGGAAATATTAACTATTTCAGTAAAGTCTTTAGTTTTCAATGGAATAAGAGGTTGTTGATCTAAAGTAGAAATATCTTGTGATGGTTTAGTAAAAGTGGAGTTTATATTAAACTCTACAGTTAATTTTGTGTTTATATCTTCTTGAAACCTTTGTGCTATCAGTGAACGGAGTACTGATTCATTGAAACCCAGTGCAATGCCAATGGTGTGACAGGCAAGCCTGAAAATATATATTTATTAAAAACTGTACTTCACTAAAATATGTTTTTTGTTAAATAAAAAAAACGTCAAGTGATAAACTCTGGTACTTGACTTTTTGAACCAATGAAATAAAATTTGTCGATGAATAGTTTTGACAATTTCAAACGAAATCCTTTTTGTTTAAAAAAATCAAATAATAAGTTTAATATCTCTCAAAAATTTAGAAAATGCAGTGCAGGGAACTTCCTGCTCAGCAAGCAATTATTTTCTTTTTCAAAATCCATTTCTTAAACCGATAGGTTTCAAACATTCGTCGGCGATACCACAAAACCAAGTATCCAGTGCCGGCTTAGGACTTCGTGATGCCCTAAGCAGACGACCCCTGAGGTGCCCCTAGGCAAGACATTTTTAACTTTTTGACGACCATTGAAAAAAATACAAATTGAAGGACTTTAGCTTACCAAAATTATCGAAAATATTTGAACAGCAAAAAAACTTTTTATTTTTCAAAAACAAAAGTACAACGGTGAAACAGTTGTTTCTACTACTTTTTTATTTTCTACTCTTTAGTGCCCCCAGAACGTGATGCCCTAAGCAATTGCTTAATTTGCTTATAGGGTTAAGCCGGAATTGCAAGTATTTGCAAAAACGAACAGGAGGCTCTAAGGCCAGATTGTATTGTGTATTATAGATGTCAGATATGTACTTAGTTTTGCCATAAAATTTTGTAATTAAAAATATTTTGCTTGTTTAAGATTAAAATGACTTACATACAATTTACAAAAAAAAAAAAAAAAAAAAAGTGAATAAATGAGTGAAAAATGTATTTAAAACCTGGTTATTTTCTTTTCTGTATGAAAGTAAATAGATTATAGTTTTCAACAAGCCTTACTAAGAGTAATTTAAAAAAATAATAAAAATCCATTTATTTTTTTCTTAAAAGAAGCAAGGTAAGATATTTTATTTATTTATTATTATATTTAAGAAATTAAGGAATGTTCATTGGAAATTCAGTGTATACATACAAGGAATTATTATAATAATATTACAAAGCAAAAACTATAAATAAAAAATACAACTATAAACATACATACCATGACACTTCAAAGTCTATATGCAATGAGTACTTTTTAATAAAAGTGCTCCATTTCCATTTTTTTCTGTAAAACTTTGGATCACTTCTGAGGAGAAAATAACAGGCTTCAACAATATCTATTTCCTTTATACTCACATTTTCTGTCAATGCAATTCTGCTTCTTTTTGGAGTACATCTGGAGTCATCCTCAAATGGGGATGGATACTTCTCAAAATATTTTAATGCATAACTAAAATTAAAAAGTATACTATATTTTCTATATAAAGCAGTGCTGAATCCTTTAAAAGATGTAAAAACTTGCAAAAATTTATAAAAACTAAAAAAAACAAGATATTTGAAAATACATTTTTTTCTCTCATAAAAATCGTGATTTTTTGTATGGATAGTTGCAATTTTTAGGAAATGATGTGTACTTGTATGTGTATTTCTTTCTTTTAAAGGTTTTTTTACCTATTTCTAAGTGTAGTATAAAAAATATATAGGGCCTAGCTTCAAAATGTACCTACAATCTCCATTTAGGTATACTTTTTATTAAAACAGTGAGATAAGACTCCCAATAGTTTTGTTTTTCAGCTCTGAATTTATTTACTTTTTTAGGCCATAGCTACATCCATAACAGAGTGTGTAAACTTCTTAAAAAATGTATTACTTTTAATGTATAAGTTTTTTTGTTTATTATTTATTTGATATAACATAAAAATCTAATTTTGGAGACTGTACACTTTAAAACTAGCCCTCTCAAATAGTCTAATTAACTGTTCAAAGTTTTTTTTGTAATAGAAATATTAATTTCTCCACAACTAGATACTCTAACAACTCCTCAAGAACAAAACATTCGTAATCAGCGCCCAAAAAAACCCTTATACCAAATTTCGTCAAAATCGGAGTTGCAGCAGGTTTCTAGAAAATTACCCAAACTACATACCTTTTGAGGTCCGATCTCACTTTAATAACGTTTGATAACAAAATACAATTTGAAATGTGCCTTAAATGACTATAGGAAATCATTATTAAAAAATATTGCTTTAAAAAGCAGCTTTGGAATTTCTGTTGGAAAAGTTTCAATAACTGTTGAAACATGTTGAGGGATGGTCAATATTTCTTTGAAATGTACTCCAATAAGCTGTTATTTCTCTCTTTTAAAATTTAATGCCTCTTTGGACTGAATAAGCTACAACAAAAAAGTTTTTGTTGACTCGTTTAAAAACAATATCAAAAACTGATTTACTTGCATTAAAACAGATTCCAAACTGCTCATTGATTTCACTAAAAGCTTTAATTTCTTATAAATTTCTTCTTCGGTGTCCATTTTGTGATAATTTTACAAATGAAAAATGTTTATTTATATTAAAGATTTAAATGTTTTAATAATACTAATAGAAACGGTAAAAGTATAACCTAAAAACATCAAACAACCACACCACACATCAAAGCATGCCTTTTCTAAACACGTTTGAACGGGCTTAAACGCACATAGGGTGCGTTCCACTAAGCGCTCACAACGCTCAAAATGCTCCTTTTACCCAAGGAGAATAAACTTTTAAATTTTTGTGACGTAATCTTTTCCCGTAATTCTTTGTTTACAATCGTACTGGAAGGTTTTTTTCGAGGTTTTGGTGTTATTTTTGCTTTTAGTCTAAGCCTTGCAGCATGACGTCACATATGTATTTTGCTCGTTAGTTTTGAATAGTGTATTTCGTGTTTTGACTTGTAATTTATGTATTTGTGCGATTTTGGTAATTTTATTGTTAATTTTATTTTATTGGACTTTTGTAAAACATTTGGCACCAACAATAAAACCAAATATTCATTTCTCGGCTTAAAAAATTAGCTGCCTCTAAAAGGTAAAACAACGGAACGTGTTTTTTATTATACTAGATCATTACAGTATTTTTTTACTTTTTAGTATGGGTGAAATTATTTGCTATATAGCGACTTGCAAAATCATCCGCAAAAAGGCAAAAAAGAAGTAGAAATCATTGGGTTTTTTTCCTTCCAGTAAAATTATGAAATAAAATATTTTTCTTTAATTTGTGTTTTTATTTTTGATTGCAAAATTAAACCTATGTTTTTAAAAATTTAGAATTTTCAAGTTTTATAATTTTTAATTAAGTCTTTTTATACAGTATGTCTAGGTAAATTTGCGTCATAAGAGGAACTTAGTTATTATTAATTTTATGAAATAAAGTTCTTCTTTATAAAAAGTTCTGTATGGACCAAAACCTAAAATGCAACCATCAGATATTGTATGAGTCATCTACGAGGTTTGGCCAAAAATGTAATTTTTATTTTTGTTAGTTATTTAAAATTAAAAATACCTTTTAAATATGCAAACTTCTCTATTTACAAGAAGACACTTTATTTAAATATTTTTGCAATAATGGTAAAAATTTAAGTTTTGCATATTAGTGCAACGAACATTTTTAATAATTATAAATTGTATAAGGCAAATTAAATAAACTTTACTCCTGAGCTATACGTATTTAACCAAACCTCTTAGACGACTGATGCATTTTTTAGATTAATACAAAACTTATAATTAGGAATAAAAATTTTTCGTAAAATTTTTAATTAAAAAAAAAATCATAAATGACGCGAATGTAAGAAGACACACTATATTGAATTATAACTTAAAAATTCAATAAGGTAACTGATTAGACAAGTAAGGAAAAACAATTTAAGCATACGCAAATTTCTCTTATTTTATTGGCTTAACTCTTGGCGTGAATCGAGGACAGTAGAATGCGTCTAGATGTAATAAAAGAACGATAAAGATTTCCTTTCCTCGCTCTCCTCGGAATTTAAATAAATAACGGTTTTGTAGCGGTCAGATCGATCCGAGGTAATAGCAGAACGCGCCTCCAGTTGAAAGCCAGGGTTAGGCCACGGTGCGAATTTTGCTCACAGCATTTACGACGTATAGACTGCTAAAGCCGGCTGTCCATGAGGAGTGGTTTTCCGCTCGCGGATCATAATTCAGCGTTGTGATTGGTTAGTGCAAATTTAAAATGCTTTTCCCGCCATTTTTAATGCGGATCCGCAAAAAGTTGAGATGAAATTAACTTTTTTGCGTTTTCCACTAGATTGTGCGGATTTTTTAAATTAATAGCCAGGAAGTATAACCTTGAACTAGTTGATGAGCTTGATGGGTTGTTGCTTGAAGATAAGACCAAGACGTTAAAGTTTCATTTTAAATAAAAGAAGTGTTATGGACGACATTTACTACACTAATTTTAATTAATTACTTAAGTATGATATTTGGCAAAAAAATGATATTTATCCTACTTTCAAAACGACCAAAAAGACAAAAAGGAGGCACATGTTTTGGTTGACCTTCACAACCGTAGTATCAACCAAAGAAAAATTCTAACATTAAATCACCATATTCAAAACAAAACGCTTTAATAATTTCCTCTACAATGGACGTGTCAGCGGATTTTTGCGCGTATTTTTAATACGCGGGCGTAAAACCGCTCTCATGGATAGCCGGCTTAACGTGGGGACCGATTTAAGTGAGCGCGCCAACGCCTGTTTGAAGTAATAATAATTCGCATCACTTGTAAGTGTGCTTACGAATTCAACACGTTCAACATAACCTAACAAAGAGTATTTTAATATAAACATGAGTGGAGTATGAGGGTGTAACTAATGAAGATGGGAAAATGCTTGTATTTTAAGCATTTTCTTCAATCAAGGAAGTTAAATAGGTAAATTATATTTACTGCGGACGATTGAAATCGAGGAGACAATGGAATTGATTCAAATAAATGGCGCCAAAAAACGTCGATCGCCTGCCCTGTGGGTTTGCGGTCAAAGCGGGCTGTCAGAAATGTTTGCAACCGTTCGGATTCTGCGCACGTCAAATTTGTCGTTCCAGCAGTGCCATGTTTGTAACATTATACAATTGTTTGTTGTTCCAGCAGTAGTTTTAAGATGTTGGAAACTGTTTGAAAAGTTTGCAAACTTTTTCAAACATTACTGACAATTTTTAACATAACCTTTCTTGTATTGACGTATAAGCAGTATGCACGCCTTGTTTATTTTTCGTTCCAGCAGAAAACTGTTTGCCAACATTTCTGACTAATGTTTGTAACAATTTCTGCGTTTTACGGTTGTTGCTAAACATGTTTCCAACATTCTGCTGGAACAAACCTAATGCTAACGTCCGACTCGTAAGTACTGTCAGCACTAGGGTGTGACGACACATATGTGACGTCATAGCTTCCACAACGCACGAACCGAACAGCGTGTTGGTACGCTATGAGCGCTGTGAGCGTAATTCGGACCGCGTCTTAGTCGACTTAAACATAAATGTCAAAATCGTCTCAAGAGGGAAAAGCATAAAAAATAATACTTTGATATTTATTGAATATTTACAGCTGAAATATTGGTAAAATTTTTAAAAATAACTGCACAACCAGGAATTAAGCAAAAAGGTTATGTTTCGTTTTGACACGAAGCCGATAAATGAACACCAAATGGAATTAGCGTGTTCGAAAAATATAACAAAAACCCCAGTGATTCTTGAAAATAGCTAATTGGATCTATCCCAACCTATCGGATTTGAAAATGCTTTAAGATAGGTACAGAGATTTTTTAAAATATTCACAAGAAACCATTTTTTGGGGTTCCTTCCACAATCACCGCGGAATTTATTTATAAATTATATTGTATTTTAATTATTGGGCGCATTCAGGAGTACTCAGCCGCTTTAACGTTTAATTTCACAAGTGTCGAAATTATCAAAATAAACTAAAAGGATGAGCTTTCACCATGCATCTGAGCTTGCGCAGATGCATGGTGAAATAAGGACTCCCTTAATAAGGATAGTGCCATGACGAAGCCATGGCTACTGTGATTAAAATGATTGAAAATGAAGCTTTGCAATTTTATTGGAAAAAGGGTAAAATAAATAGAAAAGGGGTTTTAAAGAGGTAGAAATTAAATATTGAGTGCCAATTTAACAGAAAGCTTAAAAATTGCCTGTAAAAAGAAGGATAAATATTGTGAATTTGGGTTAGTTTTCTATTTAAAATTGTTGATGAATATCTCGAGAATGAAACGTTGCCGACTAAAAATTCTTTCAGATAGTAATCAGCGCTCCAAAACCGCCGTGTGCCAAAAATTATCATAATCTAGAGGTGTGTCAAACCCGCTATGTTGCTTTAACAGTTGCTTCTGTTACTGCTAAACAAAAATTGCAGTTAAAAATAGGTGGTGTATTTTAATAGCATATGCTTTCTTTATAATAATTTTATTTATAATATTTCTAAATTATCGTTTAATGTAAAATGTCCGAATAACAAGCAAAAGCACTAAGGCACATAATAAAATATATAATAAAGTCAATATTTTCTACTAGCACACCCAAAATACATCTGTTAGCGGTAAATGCAATTTTATCCCTGAATATAGCGTTGTCGTCCACTATTCGCAGGAGTTAATCGCACTATCATAATCGAATAATAATAGCTGCCGATAGCAGCGAATAGCAGTCGATAGGACCGAATAGCAGCCGATTGTAGCCTATAGCAGCCGATTTCAATTAGCGCCGCCATCGCCAGTCCGCTTTTCCAATCTTGCCGTGAATATTAATTGCTACATAAATAGCTGCGAATTTTAAAGCGCTTGGCAGTTAAAAATTTTATACACCAAATAAATAGCAGCTACAAAAAAGCAGGTTGCTATTTAGCAACCCACCACTATCATAATTGGCGTGGTGTCCAATCAAGGTCTCCGAGAGTTCAGAAATCTTGGTCCGATCCAAAGTCTGATCTACTGTCAATTGCACCTAGAGTTGTTAAAGAACAGGCAAGAATGCTGAACAGGTTCGAACAGTTCCCTTCCTGCCCGAGAACAGGTTCCGGAAACCTGTTCAGTTGTTCGTTTGTTCTTTTTAACAAGTTCTTGATAATAAGGTAGAGACTGGACATATTAGGCATTAATCCATTCTTTTCCTGCTTCACCCTTATCGATCCAAAGTATTCCAAACATCCTAGTCCAGAAAATCCCAGGCCAACATTGAAACAAGAAAACTACACAATCAAGCAATTTCTGAAGCCAAAGACTCCTTCTGACAATCATTAAAACAAAAGTTCTAATATGCTGCTTGCTCAAATGGCAGCAAATCTTTCGTCTTTGCGAAAAAATATGATGAGAATTTTTGTACCAGTTCTTTACCACCACTAGCTTTGGAAGATGAAGTTGTTTCTACTACGCTAAAGGAAAGGCAGAATTATTTGCTAAACAGTTTGCTGCCAATTCAACCCTTGACCCTCCGTAAATCATCCAGATTCAGCGGTTGCCCAGTTCCTCATAAAATGCCCGATATGTATTTTTAAGGTAAAAACACATTAAGCGTATCCTTTCTTCCCTTAACACCAAGAAATCGTCTGGGCTGGATGGCATACCAGCAATCGTTTTAAAAAAATGTGCTCCAGAACTTGCACCAATCTTAACTCGGCTCTTTCAAATTTCTTACGACACAGGTATCTTTCCGGAGGCTGGAAAGCTGCGTGTTCAACCTATTCCCAAGAAAGGATCTAAATCTCTTCCATCTAACTATAGACCAATTTCAATTCTCTCAGTTCTTTGTAAAGTAATGGAAAAACTAATTAATTCACAAATTCTTAAGTACTTAGAAAAACACAAAATTTTGCATGACAGGCAGTATGGATTTCGCCACAAAAGATCTACAGCAGATCTTCTTTCCTTCGTATCACACTGCTGGAATAAGTCTCTTGAGTTTCTAGGTGAGTCCCAGATCGTTGCTCTTGATATATCCAAAGCTTTTGACCAGGTCTGGCATGCCGCACTTCTTAATAAACTTCCCTCCTATGGTCTTTCAACTAAACTCTGTACTTGGCTCTCTAGTTATCTATCTGATCGTCGTATATCAGTTATTGTGGACGGCCATTCTTCAAGCTTTCACCAAGTAAATGCTGGAGTCCCTCAGGGCTCAGTTCTGGCACCAACATTGTTTCTTCTTCACATCAACGACCTTCTCTCGTCCACAACTAATTCCATTCATAGTTTCGCCGACGATAGTACCCTTCACTCCAGTTTTCAGGTTCCTAAACCCATCACTAAACCTGACTTGGAAAACAAACGCAGAGCGATGCAGATATCTCTTTCGCAGGATCTTAATTTAATATTGGATTGGGGCGCTAAAAATCTCGTCCATTTTAATGCATCCAAAACACAATCATGTTCCTTGTCATGAAAAGAGTCATCAAATACTCATCCTCTACTTATGAGCGGCCAAGTTTTACAGAGCAAAGACACCTTCAATCTTGTGGGCGTCACATTTGAAAGTAACCTTAACTGGCATAAACACATTGTATCTATAGCCACGGCAGCTTCAAAAAAGCTTGGATTTCTCTTTCGAGCCAAAAAGTATTTTTCCCCTTCTAATTTATACACTTTATATGTGTCCCAAATCCGACCTCCCTTGGAATATTGTTCTCATATCTGGGGCATGGCGTCCCCCACAACCCTAAGCATTCTTGATTCTATTCAAAGAAGAGCTATTCGTCTCATTAATGATCCTTCACTTACAGAAAGGCTTCCCTCTCTTGCACATCGTCGGGCTGTGGGGGATTTATCGCTTTTTATAGGTACTTCCATGGCTTCTGCTCTGAAGAATTGTCCAGTATAGTTCCTCCACTCACGGTTCCCAACAGAGAAACTCGTGGTTCCGCGCGTATGCATCCCTATACGGTCCAACTGGACGGGCCCCGAACTTCCCACTTTGTTCATTCTTTATCCCCTAAAGTTTCCTAGGTTGTGGAATACCACCACCGCGGAGGTCTTTAATCATGCCCCCAAACAGGTTCTCCTCCCCTATACAAGTGATAACAGGTAATACAACTTATTAATAGAATAACAATACCATTACAACAATCACAGACCTTGTCAATTCGTCCCTTACGCGGCCTGCCTCTTCCGCAGTTTTACAATGACTAAATTTAACCCGTCGACGGCAAAACCACCGAAGTTGTTTTAACCCCGCTTAAGATGCGTAAATAAAATTAAATAAATAATTAAACATTATACCAGAATTCGAATATCGGTATTCGAATACTATTCAAAACCATTCCCATGAATTATGTAATAGAATACCAGTATTCAAATCTGGGACCTGAATACAGAATATTCAAGAAACGATATTCAGATACAGAAAACAAACAAAAGTATTGGTCGAATACCGAATACCAAACAAATGATCTATGAATAGTATTCGAATACCAGCCAAATAATATTCTAGTCTCCAGTCTAGTATTCGAATACTACCTTCAACTCTGTCAAATAATAGCTTATGAATTGCCTTTAATTGTATTCATGAAATCCCATATTGTTTGGTGGTAACTCAAGTGATTTATTTGCAAAGCTGATATGTCATATTTTTCATTATATTCACTTGCACATGTACTATGATGTCTTATGTTTCAAGTAAGTTTTATGTGGTAAGACGATATGTCGATCATTAAAATTTAAGGCAACCAGTTAAGCTTGGTAATTTATTACATGATATGTTATTTAAGTATTTTCGATCTTTACTTAAAACATGACATCCACTTATCATGTTTGGACCCGCGCTTGTAAGACGTCTCATATGACATATCAAGTTTTGACGACTTATAATTTAAGGTTAGAGTGTCTTGAATTTAAAAAGTCTGTGTTTTCTCAAACGTTTTTATGCAGTAGATGTATTTAAAGTGAGAGAGTTTATAGAAAAAGGTTATTATTACTGGGTAAGTGTGAGGAGTATAATTAGGAATATGTTTAATGTAAAAACCATGTGTTAATTCAATCACAACACCATGTCATGCAAAAGATATTATGCTTAAAATATTCTTAGGTAAAAATAGCAAGGTAAAACTCAGTTATCTTGAGTATTGCAAACACATTAGAAACAAATGTATTATACCCAATCAATTTCAGTATATTTTGTTTTTATTTAATTGTGGGGTATGCTCTTTTTGCACAATTAATAAAAAATTTATTTTAAGATGTTTTTTTCACCCAAGCAGATTCTGAAAAAAATGCGGTTGGAAAATGGGAACAAACTTATTTTTAATTTTAGGCACTTTTAAGTATCATGTCTCTCGAGGCAAAGAATAATAGAAAATGTGGCGAAAGGTGTTAACGGTGTCGATCTCAGAAAGTAGTTAATTTGAAAATATTCCCAACCTTGATGATGACATTATAATTTCTGAATCTAATACCATTATTGCTACCTTATAGACTAGTGGTAGTAATCAAGGGCAATAGGGCGATTGATGAAATCAGTCACTATGATTATGATAGTAACGACGACGACGACCTGATAGAGGAATATATTCCTGAGAATATTTATTCATCAGATCACAATGCAAATTCGACAAAGAAAGACTAGAAATAGAAACGGGGACAGAAATAAAATTGAAGAGCGGGAGCTCTGAAAAGACCAGTAACTAGAAGAAAAGATTAACCCAGAAAATTAATATGAAAAAAAATTAAGGGCGAAGAATATCTAACCCGAGAAGGTGTTATTAGTACAAGCAGCAAGTTAGTATCTCTTACCTGCCACCGTCACGGATAAAGCCAGCAACAGAAAGCCAAAAGATAGTTTTTGATGACTTCCTAAAAAATGTAACCAACAAAGATCAATTTATAAGCGACAGAATTAAATTAATAGAGAAGAAAGTTGAACGAAAGGGAAAAAGCAAAACTGGTAACACAAAAGTTCAGGGGAAATAACAGCAATGTATTTTACTACTGTAAAGGGAAATGAAATAAATATTTGCAAGAAAATGTTCCAAAATATCTATGCTATCACTAAAGGAAAAGTTGACATAATTATACAAAAAAAATATGATAGCTTCTAAACAGGATTTATAGGCGATGTTTCAACAGGAAAACAAAAGCCAGTAAATTCAAGAGAGGACGAACGATTAGAAGCCACAAACCATATAAACAGCTTTCCAAAATATCAGAGCCACTATTCAAAAAGCCACACCTCAAAACTGCATTTTGTCACTCTACACTAAGTATCGTAAAAATGTAATGATATGTATGTCGCCAAAAGAAAAATCGAAGGAATGGACAAACCAATAAGCTACCCTATATACGCGAAAATATTTAATGAACTAGGCTATAAAATCAAAAACCCCAGCATCGACACTTGTAAAACTTGCGATACGTTACAAAATGAAATTAAAAGTGCCCCTACCGAGGAAGAGAAGCAGCAAAAACAGCAGAGAAAGAAAAGACACCTTGCATTAGCAGAAAAAGCTTATGAGGAAAAAAGAGCTGACAAGGAAAATGCAAGAAATTCTGAAAATCAGCGGGTTATTGTCTTTGATCTGCAACAAAATTTGCCTACTCCATTATTGACCACCAGTGAAGTATACTACAAAAGGCAGTTGTGGACCTACAATTTTACTATGAGAGATTGTTGTAAGGAATCCACTACCTGCTTTATGTGGCATGAAGGTTTGTCGGACCGCGGGGCAGATCAGATAGCATCTTGTATTATCCATTTTTTGAGAGATTTACCAAACAATATAGATACGGTTATATTTTTACTCAGATTCCTGCCCCGGTCAAAATAAAAATACTATTGTAGCAGCTGCTCTTTCGTGGTTCTTGTCTACATCTAAATATCTAAAAACTATTGAACACAAGTTTTTAGAAGTGGGACATTCAAGACTTGAGTGTGACTCTGACCACGCAAAAATCGAAAGGGCCAAGAAAGATTCATCTGAAATGGAAATAAGAATACCTCATGATTGGTACCAGTTTGTTCGTAGGTATACGTGGTAAAAAAATTCAAGGTTGTGGAAATGCAAAAAGAGGACTTTTTTACAATATTCGGCGCTTTTAAAAGTGTTTTTGTTAAACGGGACCGTACGGAATCGGGAGAGAATATCCGCTGGCACGATATAAAGGTTTTACGCTTCTCCAAAGACCTAGGGGCCTGGAGTCGTGCAAGTGAAATATTCGCACTGACGAAAATGAAGGTTTCTGCAGATTCAATTCTAAAACGAAGAGGAACTAACGCTACTGAATTGGAAGCCCAGTTTCACAATGGTCCCAAACCTGTTAATCCCAAAAGAAGAAGACCTGTTAGGACTTGCTGAAAGTACATTGATCCTGTCTACCACATTATTTTATAGAAATTTAACGTAAATGAAAAACATAAAAAGATATTGTTTAGATATTGGTATATGTATGTCTTTTTAAATATGTGTAACTGACGGTCAAATAAATAATTTAATAATGATAATACTTTGTTTTCTTTTAAACATGCTAAATAGTTCAAAGGATTGATATGTCAAAGATATTTTACAGAACTTATTATAATGTCCCTTCAAAAGTAAATTTTCTTCTACCATGAGAAAAACAATAATTAAAGATAAACACTAAGTTATTTATAAACTTATCTCAACAATAGTATTGAATTAACAGGTACTATATCACTTCAATAATAACATAAATATACCAAAAATATTTCATATTGACAAATAACCAATTAGATTGTCCTTTTATATAAAATCAATAAAGTGACATATCAGCTTT
>JACEGR010011619.1:0-14307 GCA_014170235.1 Listronotus bonariensis | reverse complement strand
GATTTCGTTTTAATTGCAGAGTATCTCGTTTATTAGAGTAGATATAAACTTGCGGTTTTTGCGAACTGTTGCTACTTTGATAAAACAAAAGATGATACTAAAAGATTTTCATGGCCTATTTCCGTTCCTGACATACAAAGCAAAATTCATTTTTTTTCGGACTCTCTGGTGTTTCAGTTGTCGTATACCTTACAACAAAAGTAAAAATTTAAGTGGATATTTACGTAGAATCCAGTGCTGTAGTAAGATTTTTAAAACATTTTTATTTTTGGAGATATGATCCACATGTATGGTTTTTTTTTAATGGAACACCTGTATATTTTTATTTGGTAAATTATAGCGAATGGGAGCTTTAAAGAATGTATATTCTTTTTGAGTTATTCTATATATATTAGATCCTAAATTGGTGTTTTACTTTAAAATCTGAATTTTGCATAGTGGGTCCTGATATAGACTTCAACAAAAAAATAATGTGAGCCGTCGCCCGGCACCCCTATTCACCCCTCAGCTTCGTGAATTTGTCCACCTAATCATGGCAAAATTCAATTTTAAAATTAAAAACATTAATTTGGGGTCAATAAATATAAAATAACTATTGGGTAATACATACATTTTTAAAGCTTTTATCCGCTATAATTTTATGAATAAATATATTGGGTATTCCATTAAAGAAACCATGTATTTGGTTCATATCTCAATATATATATATATATATATATATATATATATATATATATATATGTATATATATATATATATATATATATATAATTTAATAAAACTTTAAATTCTTGGGCATAGAGGCTCCTAAATGACAAATAAAAAAACAAATACATAACCTGGTCAGAAACGACTACTTGGCTGGTTACTTTAAAATTATGGAGTCTCAAGTAAATGGATAACCCGGGTCGCAATGAAGACGGTGACACGTGTTTCATCCTTGTTGGGAATCATCACAACCGCTGTACATTGCTGACAACTCTGACTATGTTTCTAGTCGCCGAAACATAATCCCTGTCGGAACTAAGGGAGTGAGTTTTATTAAATTGTTTATCCTAAGGCTCAAGAACATTACTTCTTATTATTATTATATGCAGTTGAGTGAAATATACTGCCTTTGTGATTTTATCATACCTTTCAGCTTTTGCTGTACGCCACCTACCTGGAGTTGTGCAAAACTGCTCATCCGAAATTCACAAACCCGTGAACTGAATGAGTGTGCCAGTTTCCATTATGGTTTGTTTGGTATTACAGCACGTGCTACTTACGCCATATACACCTAGATGGCACCCTTTTACACGTCTTAACCTAACGGTGCTCTGGCTGGTTGTTTTGAAATTACTTGGCGAGATGGCTCTGGCCGCTGAACTTACTCCCTTAGTTCCGACAGGGATTATGTTTGGGCGACTAGAAACATAGTGAAGTTATCAGCAATGTACAGCGGTTGTGATGATTTCCAACAAGGATGAAACACGTGGCACCGTCTTCATTGCGACCCGAGGGTTTTATTTATTTGAGACTCTGTAATTTTAAAGTAACCAGCCAAGTAGTCGTTTCTACCAGGTTATGTATTTGTTGATTTTCACTGCGATGAAACTAATGATGGATGATGGACCGTAGGATATTAAATATTAAATCCTGCCGTAGGATATTAAATCCTGCCGTTGGCGGCAGGATTTAATATCCTACCGCTGGACAATATTAAATTTACTTATTTATTGTAAGTTACACGAAAACTGAAAGACGAGAGGAGTCCAAAATGGATGAAAATGAATTTTGCCCTGTATGTCAGAAACAAAGAGGGCTATGAAAAATCTTGTAGTGTCATCATTAGTTTCATCAAAAAGTAGCAACACTTGCGAAAACCGCAATTCTATATCTCTAATAATAACCCAGATACTCTGCAATCGCAACGAAATGCGGACACTCTGTACAATCTCCATTTTTACTTTTTAATACTACGTATGATAAATGTTCCAATAGTTGCGATTTTCAACGCCGAATTAAATCTTTTTTATTTATTAAAAGTCATAACTACCTTCATAAGAGTGTTCAAACTTAAGTAAATATGCATTACATTCAATGCATACGTTCTGTTTAATAAAATATAATAAATAAAGGGCATCCATAAATTACGTGAGGCATTTAAGGTTAGGAGTTGGGGGTAAAGTTTATTTTACTATGGGGGAAGGGGTGGTGCACATATCACGTAATTTAAAAAATGTAAATAAAAAAGTTTTAGGATTTTTACGTAGAATTCAGTGGCGTACCTAAATTTTTTTATTGGCTTGTATTTTAAAGGTATAATACAAAATTGGAAACAATGGAACAGCCTGTATATTTTATTTCAAATAGTAAAGTCGTCTTAAAATCCGTAAAGCAGCCCACTTCATATATTAAATTTGTGATATTTTCGGAAATATAGCCATCGTCTGAAGTTTGATAATAAAATGGCATTTTTTTACATAAAACCCTGTATATGTTATTGACAGCAAAAGACATAGACAAAGATATAACTTTTGTTATTTTAAAAATATAACTTTTAGGTTTGTTACTTGGGCACCTTGGAAAATGTTTCCTCAGTCGTCAGACAATTTTCACAGTTCCAACCCCTTGGCAGACAAACATTTAGGGGTGGTCTAATGGTCCGAGAAAGTCCAATATTTTTAATATTTAACCCTTTATAAAACAGTTGTAGGGTTTTTCAATAGGTTTATCCTAAACATGTTTTGATGTATACAGAGTATTTTAAAAACAACTAACCTCACAGCAATAATATTTTCTTAGAACACTTTGTATACATAAAAATATTTTTAGGACATGCGTAATTAGAAACCCTTAAGCACAAATTTTTGTCATATCTTGTTGAATAACAAAAATATTGGACTTTTTGGCTCACCTTAAAATTTTATTCTGCAAAGGGGTTGGAATTGTCAAAACTGTCTGACGACCAAAAAATATTTTCCAATAGGTGCCCAAGTATCAAATAAAAAAATTCAGCTGTTACAAAATGACAAAAGTTAAGTTTCGATTCATTAACCTTGGGTACCTGATACCTGCCAAAGCCACTATGAGTCATACTTCATATTCTATCATTGTTTCTACCTATGTCGGAACATGCGATGACAAATTTTCAGCATTTACAAAATATCGAAGGTATGTCGCTCACGGGCTCTTGGACTACAATGTTAAACAAATTAATTAAATAATAATTACCCCACACCACTAATTTTTCTAATTAAAAAAAAGGAAGATGCCTTGGTAAAATAGAAAATTATAATTTTTCTCCGTATTTTACGCTAAGATATTTATGAGAAGAAAGACGTAGGGTAATTACCTATTTAATTTTCATTTTAAAATTTTTTTATGTGGTAGTTAAGCTTTAGGCAAAATTCTTTATAGGCAAGATTTTATTAAGGAACTTAAATAAAAATATTTATCTTAATAAGTAACTTAAAATACATTTTACGATGAAAAATTATGTCTAAGGAATGTTTATTATTTTATACATTTTAACTCAATAGGGTAAAGTGGGGTAAAAATGGGACAGTTTTTAAATTTTTTATATCAAATAAAAAATATAGCTTTGGGTTATGAAATTGATTCATAAATACTATATTTTAGAGTGAAATTAACAAATGAAAATATGCATCACAAAATATTTTCTATTTAAATGATGTTAATCCATTCTTCAGAATAGCAACTCGTCAGTATTTTAAAAAGTGATTTTTTCGTACTATGGTATAGTAAGACTGTATTTCTTGGAAAATTCCACACCACTGTTTTTTGACCAATCAAATGTGTAGTTTTGGTTGCATTACCATGACAACACAAGTATTTATCGGAAATTTTTTTCTCCTGCCTGGGGTACCCTGGAGCGAATTGTAGTGGAAATTTCTTGACATAATCATTGAATGTGTTTTGACGTCATGTATGTCATTCACATACATAATTAAAGAAAATGTTATTGTTGTACCAGTTGTAGTATTTCATGTAAGGTTTTAAGACCCTAAATGACAATTTTATACAACTACAGTTAGTAAAATACTATCAAAAGACTGAAGTACTAGACATAAGTGAAAAGCAAACGAAAGCAAGGTATGGGTCTAAAAAATTAAAATAAACTATTTTTACCAACTGTAGTAATATAAGGTATATATAATATAAAAGAATAAACAATGATAAGCTCTAAAATTACATATATTTGCAACTACAATTGGTAAAATGGAAAATATATATTTTATAGTAAAATTTTAAAGCTCGTGTCAAAGTTACAAATATTAATTTAAGAAGAATATTATTTAACACAAACTAGGTGTGAAATTTTCTTACCGAATACCACACGTGCTTAAAATATTCCGGGAAATTTTTTCTCGGCCACGAATATTTTACGAAATTCTCCCTCGCCTGCGGCTCGGGATAATTTTCAAAATATTCGTAGCCTTGAAAAATTTCCGGAAATAAATTTAATACTAGTGATATTTCTAGTGAGAATACTTGAAACATAATTTTCTATTTAAATAATATTAATTCCTTTTCTTTTCTATTTATTTGGAAAACAAATAATCCGTTACTTGACAGCTCTGATGCTTAAATACCCTGTAAAACAAGTTTTATTAATTTAAACATATATTATTAAACAAAATTAAACTAAATAAAAAATATTAGGTACTATGAAAAAATTGAAAAATACAGGTTGGCGCAGACTTGTATTTTATTATTTAAAGGTGATAATCAAACGTATGTTTAATACAACTGTAATAATTTGACATAAAGGATCCGTGTAGCATCAATTGGCAAACACCTAAATAAACTTATTAATGACTATTCCTTTACTCAATTTTCACCGTAAATCTTGCTTGGCAGTAATAACCCACATCGCACCTTTGTAAACTTAATTACCGTATAAAAGCCACCCCAAAGTAAATTAATTAATTACCTGTCACCCGTAACCTACATTACTATTGTGGCATTATAATACACAAGCTATCAGTTTACTTTCATAGTATTATAAATATGTCTTCATAAATTAGGGGAAGAAATACGAACATGTAAGTACTAAAGCCTTTATTATTATGGTGTTTTGTAGGGATGCGACATCGAAGCCAAACATCGATGTTGAACATGGATGGTTACATCGAAGGGTCACCATTGATGGCAGCGAATACATCTAACAAGTAACATCGACGTTGTTTAAACTTATGCACTGTTTAAGAAAAATCGTTGTTACTTGTTCAATGTATCTTTGCTATCGATAGTCAGCGTGCGATGTTACTATTAATGTCCGACATCGATGTTTGTCTTCCATGTCGCATCCCCCGTAGTCTTGTAAGTAAAATTCATTTTTGTCTAATATGTATTAAAATAAGGTCAAACACTTAATAATGTATAATAAAAATATATATTATAATTATTTAACCCTTCTTTAACAAAATTGGACAAACACGAATTTTACATACAGAACACCCTTCATATTTTAGCGATTTTGCATTGAATCATAATGACTTCTATTTTTTTAAACAAAATTGGTCCGTCGTACAAAAGAATATTAAGAAAACAAATTAACCCAAAAGTAAACAAGTATTTCAAAATAATATTGATTCGAAGAAAACCAGTGTCTTACCAGTTTTTCTTTTTTTGAAAAAATTAATGCAAATCTTGTTCGAACGCCTCTGGTATTTTTTTAACTTGTAAGGTAACAAATGTAATGTTATGGTCAAAAGAAGTGTACTATATTTTGTGAAAATATCTGGAGGACAGTAAGTAAATTTATGATAAAAAACCTTTTTTTTCTTAAAAATCTTAACACCATGTATTTTGGAAACAAATCTTAACACCATGTATTTTGGAAACAAAGCAATTTCCAACATAATTTTATTTGAAAAATGTTTTTATTTCCTTGAATTCTATACAGTGTTAAGGGAAAAATATCTTCTTAAAACTAAACCTGTATAAAAAAAGTTTTTGTTCTGCCTTGTGTCCGTTTAAAAATAAAGAACTGGTACTGGCACCTTTTTTAAATCATTGGTAGTCCATTTTGCCAACAATAATAAAATGCCGGCAAAAATTAACATATATATATATATATATATATATATATATATATATATATATATATTTATATATATATATATATATATATATATATATATATATATATATATATATATATTTATATATATATATATATATATATATATATATATATATATATATATATATATATATATATATATATATTTTAATTAGAACAAGAAACTATATTTAATTTACAATCGTACCTTTATTTTCTGTATGCCCGACAATTTAAAACTCGATTTTTACATTTGTTATGCAAAAGCGGTATTTGGAAAGCTTTTATTAATAAATGAATGAATGATAAATTATAATTTTCGTTTTATTTTACCCCAAGATATTTATGAAAGGAAACACGGAAGGTAATTACCTTTTTAATTTCCATTAAAAACAATATATATTATACTCTGACAACTTTACTTTTTAATTCAAAGGTATGTTTAATAGATCCGAATAGGAAGCAACCTTCACCATTTGTTTACCAGATAAAAACTGTTTTATATTAAAGATAGTAATAAGACAAAGGTATTGCCATAGGGTTGCCTAACAAAAAATAGGTGAAGGGTATGACCAATTAAAAAAGTACCTAGGTTTTAAAATTTTTAACTGGCCCTCTATAATGTTAATTTTATTTTTTTATACATGACAGTACCAATATATTAGTACAGTTTGTTTCTTTGCTTTTATAAAGCTATGGTAATTTTTTAAATTTTAAACTTAAAAAAACTTTTAGTACATTCTCTATTATTTAAAAATATTTAATTGTAATACCTAGCATGCGAACGTATTTAAACATATAGAGGTTGCCATTATACAAGGTGTGTCGTAATTTTTAAGGTTAATTTTTTAAATTAAATATGGTTTTGACCTAATTTGTTTAGGCAACCCTATGGCGATCACTTTGTTTAAATACTACATTTATTATAAAACCGTTTTTACCCGGTAAACAGATGGGTGAAGGTCGCCTCCTATTCGGATCTCCTACTATAATAAAACTATAATATTTTGACATAAAGGATCTGTGTAGCATCAATTGGTAAACACCTGCGTTAACTTATCAAGAATTATTATTCCTATTCTCAACTTTCGCCGTAAATCTTGGTTGGTAGTATTAACCCACAACGCATCTTTGTAAACTTAAAAACCGTATGAAAGCCACCTTAGAGTAAATTAATTTATTAATTACCTGTCACCTGTAACTTCACATTACTGTTGTAGAATTATAATACACCAACTATTAGTTTACTTTAAGCTTCCGGCAAAAAGCGAGGTGCGACGTAATAGCAGGGGATATCAGCGTGTCAATGTCACATGAAAACACGTCCGTGACACGCCAAGCGGAACGGCGACGTGACGCTAGCCAAGGATTCAATGTATTAAAAGTCGTCGATGCCGCGCTGCTGTCTCGTCAGGCTCGCTGTTTGCCGAAATTTTAAGGTCGAGCCACATATAACCGCACCAAGCCCGATATCACGATGATAGAGGAAAATGCAACAAATAAATTTGAAAAAATTAAAAATTTTCATGCCCCCAAAAATATACAAAGCATTTTTGTCAATCTATTTTCTTTAGTCTATTGTTTTATGTATGTATATCTCTTTGTTTAAATAAAACAGATTTTTCCACTTCTTTTTGTTCCCTTTTTATAAAACTATAAGTGTATTAGAGGTAAAAGTCTGGCCACACATAACCCCACCGATGTCCTACAAAACCCGCATTGTAAAACTACCGTGTCTCATAAGGTCTGAAACATGCCCAGCAAATGAAATCATACGTGGATCGGATAGCGCCGATGTTGTCAGAACTAAGTTTTAAATTTTCGGGCGTCACCTTTTATTTTAGTTCATTATATATAAAAATTTAAAGTTAGTGGTTAAAGGTCTGTTGTTGTGAACAAAAATACAAGAAAAAGTAATTTAAGTTAAGTATTAAAAAGTGTAAAATAAGTTATATTGGTACATCTTGTGAATAATATGTGAGTAAAACCTACGAATACATTGTTATTTTTTATTTTATAGTTTTTTTTTAAATCATTATTTTGAGAAATTAAATAAACAAATATTTGTTAACTTGTTAAAATAGGGGTGCGAGGTATATGGTTGGGCACGGAGCGCTGATATTAAGCCTACAGCATTTGATTACAACGGTCCATTTCAAAACCGAGACACGGCTATGCTACGGTGCAGGACTTGTTATGGTTATATGTGGTCAAAAAAGTGTGTTATCTTATTTGTAAAGATTAAATTTATGATCAGGTGTAATTCATAGCGTGGTATAATTGACTCATATTACTGTAGTTTGATTAAATACAAAACGTTTGCACCATATCCCCTACAAACGCACGGCCACGGGCTCGTTGCGGTTATGTGAGACCCGACCTTTAATAGTATTTTAAACATGTATTCATAAATTAAGGAAAAAATACTAACATGTTGTTTGCACCAATACATTTTATTCTTTGGGTGCAGTATCCATCAGGTACAAACTGGACGTCCAGACCTTAAGGTACGCTTACATCTGACATTTTTTGCATGATATTTATGTCAGATAGAAATTCTGGCTGTAAAAATGAAAAATTTATATAAAACTTAAATTTTTGACCGTTTAAGTTAGCCATAATTTTTTCTGATATAAATATCAGGCAATAAATTTTAGATGTAAACGTACCATTATACGCATATAAAAAAGGAGGACACTACTGAACGACTTTTAGCTGTAGAGTAGAGAGGGCTTGGGGAAGCCATCTTACAAACCAAAAAGGCACCAACGTGACGTTGTGGTTTAAAAAATATGTTGTATTTCTCAGATAGGGATAACGGAATGATAAAAATTGCAATTGTGTAAAAATATAATCACTTTTCATTAAAACAAAATAGTGATAAAAGTAACATAATTATTCTACCCAATAATATTAAACCAGTGTAAAGAAAAGGAAAAAATTTAATAAAACAACTAGTGGCGTGCAGTCCATGGAAGCTCATTTCCTTTAAATTTTTTCGCACGCCCCTAAAAACAACATAATAAAAGGTTTTTACAAACTTGTATATCTAAAATTAATGACGAGCAATTCTACGGAAACCATTATGTTGTTTATTTTGACTCTTAAGATAATACAAACCATAAAAAAGAATAATTACCTAAATTCCTTAGATTATTAAACAAAAACTTTTTTGAAGTAGAATAAAAATATTATGATAAAATATTGTTGTACATTTATTTTTCTTTTTTAACCTCATTATCATTTTTAATTGTTTTAGTTAATAAATATTTGTAATGCTTAGTTTTTAATTCTTCCAATTATTCTAACCTACTAAGACTTCCTGTATTACAGTCCTCCTAATTAGGGTTTTAAAGTTGAATCTGCATATACAGCGTGATATGGGATACTTTTTATTAATAGTTTTACAAAAAAAAAAGAAATACAAAGTTCTGCATAATCCAAAATATAAAATGTAACTATTGGATATCCTATTGTAACAGTGCGGCATTAAGTAAACGGCTTTGGCTTTCTCTTCACTTTTAATTCTATTGTGGTTTTATATGATTTTCTAACCAAGTATGAAATGTGGCATCTTTAAGTGTTTATTTTATTATATCCAACTCTATCAACTTTGTTTAAATTCAAAACTTTGCAGAAACTTTTCCAACCTTTTTACTTTTATTGTGGTGGTGTCACCACTAATGCTAAAATAGATTATTTTGGTTTTATTGGTCCTAAAAAATTAAATGTATTAAAAGGCTCCATAGAAATAATAAATTGGACGATGTGTTGTTTGGTACTACCAACCTTTTTTTTATAAATGTAATCATTTTTATCTAAACCCACCATTTATCGCGAACAGCTCATAAAAGAGAAAAATAACTTTAATGACACAAATTAATTTTAGGAAAGAAGCCGGTTTTGTTTTTATAACTTATTATATGAGACAAAGGACACTCCTGCAAGGTATAATTTATAATTTTAAATTAATGAAGAAAAACTTGGTTTTGTCACAAAAAAATCTTTTCTTAATAAAATACAATTATAATTTTGCATCTCCCTAATCTTTTAAATTTTTGACAATAAAAATTAAATAAAAATATTAGTTTGTTAAGTTGGTTTCGTAGTTTCCAATTCAGTAATAAGATTTTTGTTATATCTTTAAATATACAGGGTACGACA
This sequence comes from Listronotus bonariensis, assembly GCA_014170235.1. NCBI lineage: Eukaryota > Metazoa > Arthropoda > Insecta > Coleoptera > Curculionidae > Listronotus > Listronotus bonariensis. The sequence continues at coordinate 4,070 of JACEGR010011619.1, read as the reverse complement.
AAAGTAGAAACACATCATGTAGATTATATTACCTGTTAAAACATTAAAGGCCTTTAAAAAATACTACATTTGTTATAGTTATCTTTATTAATTTCAAAAATATGAATATCCAAACATTAAGTTTCCCCAATATGTTCACAATATGGTGTATATTACGACCATCATTAATAAATTTCATTGTTTTCTTTAAAAATTTGTATTCTCTTTTAGAAAACGTTAAGAAAAGATAATGCTTTAATATTATATTTCCTAACTAGTGCCGAAAGGCACTTTGGGCACGTGTTAGGAACGCTATTCTTTCTACGAGCGTCAGGAAAACATTAAAACCAAATTTCATTACTCTCTTTTTAATATTTTAATACAATACTACCAAATACCCTACTTATAGTTATTATTAATGTTGGTAAATGAAAATTCTTCATTGCGACACTCTAAAATTTTAAAATTTTTAGTGCGGAAAAGTGAACTTCCATAGGTTAGAGCACGCTATCCAAGCCGATCTGTTTTATCAGACTCCACAAACTTGAAACAGGCTTTTTGGTAAATCTTGCCGCTTAAGGTTTTTCTTCACACAGCGTTGCAAACCGCAAACGACCAAGGGCTTCACAGTAGCACCATACGTGTTCTGCGGTTTCTTTCTCCTCCTGGCAGAACCGACATAGGTTTTCTTTTGCCAGGCCCATGATTTCAAGGTGTTTATTTAGTCTGCAATAATCTGTTAGTTGACCCACTAATATTCTTACTGCCTTCCGGTTGTAATTCAAAAGGTCTTTCGTAAATTCTGGCAAGTAAGCCTAAATGAATATTTTCGCTTGACTCTGTCCTGGTGTTCTCGTCCACCAGTCTTGTGATTTCCTCATAATCCATGATCTAATAGATAACCTTACTTGGCATGATGGAATACAACAGTAGGGCTCGGGACCTACCATTGTCCTGCCAGCCCCCTCCTTTTTATCAGCTTCTTCATTACCTTCGTGGCCTTCGTGTCCTGGTACCCAGGCAATGGTTAGCTTAACATCCCAAATAGCTTTCAAACAAATAAAGGAATTAGGATTCATTTTTTCTTGTTGGTTTAAATTTAAACAGTAAAGTTTGTATTTAACCAACCATTAGAAACCGCTAAATAATTTTTATTATTTATTTTGTTAATAGTAAATTGTAACAATAATATTTGAACAAAATATTATTTGGCTTTTCTCCAGCATAAAATTAAAAGTTTATTTAACATTTTATGAAAATTAAAACTTTTATACATTATGTAGAACTATTCTGCTCTTACACAATATAATAAAAGTTATTATTACTTTAAAAGAAATAAAATAATGTAATGTTTAATAAAGTTGATTGCAGCCATTTTTGAGATATCTGGATTTTAAAAATTTACCTTCCGCATGGCCAGGTTTAAACAAAACAGGGTGTTTTAAAATGAGATATTGATTTTTAAAAGTATTGGTCGATAAGCGATTTTAAAATGCAACATTTGGCTCTCCCTTGTATAACACCTAATTATATAAAACTGTTTTCAATCACCATGAAAAACAGTGATTCTTGATGAGCTATGACTAAACCACAAGATAATTAAAATTTGTCAAAAAATCAAAAAGTTATTTAGGATAAATTCAGAACAAAATTTTGTTTGTCCGTAACCTTTTTTTAAAAAGCTAAGATTATATTTGAGGATTTTTGAAAAATATACAGGGTGTTCCATTTTAAATAAAAGTTACCCCATATTAAAAAATGAAGTTTTGTTTTTTTACATAAATTATTCAAAAATCCTAAATGTCTTAAAAATTTTACATTTTTGACATAGGAATAACTAAAGAAACTTACCCCGCTTTTATTTCTAAAATCCAAAAATGAAATAATATACAGAGTGTTCCATTTCAAATAAGCGATTAATTTGCACTTTAAGGTAGCTAATAATAAATAATAATTTCTGGACACCCTGTATAATTATTGGCAAAAAATTTAAATGTAGGTGATGGCTTAGTTTATTTTCCAGCAATACAATATAATATACAGAGTCAAGCCTTAGTTAGGTAGGCTGTATTAAAATTTTGTTTTTGTCATGATTTTTTGAAAAAGCCTAAATATCATAAAAACCTTTTATTTTTGGTAAAGGCATTGCTAATAAAACTTACCTTATTTTTATGTCCACAATCCAAAAAAAAACTAATATACAGGGTGTTCTATTAAAAAAATCACAAATTTGATATGGATGTTTGTTTTGGAGCACCCTGTATAATTCCTTATAATTTTAAATTAGGCTTCCAATATACCCACATTCCTTGTAAAAAAATATTTTTTAAAAATCATTACCGTTTTTGTATTAGAGACCAAGGCGTTTGTGGTGCGCCACCCTGTATATACTACTATAATAGCCAGATACATTGTTTCGCTCTATATACATTTTTTATGCGAGACTATCAAATGACTTTATTTAGCAAAAAAGGCAGATATTTTTACGAACTTGAAGATTTGTCAATAAAATGTAATCAAATTTACGAAAAAAAAAACAAAAAGAATTTGCTTTTAAAAGTTTTGATTTTCTCTGGGAGGGTTAACTGAAAACCTAACTTTATTCGTAAATTTTAAAATAAAAAATTATTTACCAAATTTTTTTATCTAAGCATCAATATCATCTGGTATACAATTGGTTATATCTGAATTTTTGGTCTGCAGTTTTGCAGCATTTTCATGTGCACGTGCAAAGATTTTTTGTGTAAGTTTGGATATTTCCTATGGTTCCGAGCCAGACCCTGGAAATGTACATTTGGATGTGCTAGCAATATGATATCCGAAGATTTTTCACGCCAATAAATTTATAAAAGCAAGCAAATACAATAGTGGCTCACCTTCCCTGACCGTGCTCTCCGTACTACCCAGACAACGCGTTGATAAATTATATCTGATAACGCCGATTACCCTTACGGCACCCGCCCGTCAACATATTGTGAGCACGGCTAATGACTGGTACCCAAACGCACAAATTCGCTTTTTCCCATGAAAACTAACTTTTGTTTACTAGCTAATAAAAACACTAATTAAAAGAGACATTTTTTACGCTTTTTGGATATTCAATCTTTTTAATCTCAAATATTAAACCCTGAATGTGTTGTAACAGCTAATGTGTACTTAGCTAATAAAGCAATCTTTTTCATCTCAAACATTAAACCCTGAATGTGTTGTAACAGCTGATGTGTACTTAGCTAATAAAGCATATTATAATATGACGATAAAACCATTTGGAGCTATTTATGTATTATTACTAAATTTGTAACAATAGGTGGGATAACATTGCTTAAGGCAGCCTGACAAAATTTACGGATAATATTTGCTTTACTGGATATATGTATGTATAATGTATATGCTGAAGAGATTTGGTATAATATAACCGAAATGAGCTTTGTAATTATGATTTTATTATTTTTTTATAATTTAATCCTTATATTCTCGTTGTTTTAAATTTAAACAGTAGGCTTCAATTTTATAAGGATTACCAAACATTAGAAACCGTAAGTTATTTAAATAAACTTTAAAAAGCTTTAGGTATCCCTTTACTATGACTTTTTTTTAATTTGAAAATATAGAGAAGGTTAAAGTTTTTTTAATGCCAGTAATGTTTTTTTTTGCTTTAGGAAACTTATTAATGTATTATTAAATTTAAATTGCTTTTTAAAGGCATTATACTATAATAATTTTTATTTATATTTTTTAGGTTTAAGATGTGTACTTTTAGTTATACAGGGTGTTCTTAAAAGGCACAACAAATGTTTATGCATCAGGCCTAAGTATAATGATTCAACTTAAGCCATTTTTTGTTGTTAATACGGTTCAAAACATTTTAAAAACATTACATTTTCTTGCTAAACAGTGACGTCATATACGTCACGTATTTAACCGTGTTTGAACACATCATGGATAATGGTTTAAAAACAATATAGTTATTCTTATCGGACGGGCATATGCATTAAACTTATCAAAAACTTTGTTTCGGTCATTTTTAGTAAACTTTTAATATGAATATAAATGGCAAGTGAAACATTTTTATATTCGGTGTAAACTAAAGT
>JACEGR010011618.1:0-14313 GCA_014170235.1 Listronotus bonariensis | reverse complement strand
TTAAGTCAAAGTCAAATATTCTTTATTGTAAGAAGAAAAAAAAATTCTCGTTAACAAAGACTATTAAAAATTTTAAAATTTACACTATAGGACCAACAAGTAGAATAATTTAAGATTAAAATACAATTAACGTAAGCCTAGTTTTTTTCCTATTTATAAATTGAATTTATTTAAAATAGTCGATCGGTCTAAGCTAATGGAAAGACTGGTACTATTTGTACTATTGTAAGATTTGCAACAGAACATTAACAAGAATACAAAACACAGTCAATTTAATAAAAAAAAAAAAAAAAAAAAAAAAAAAAAACATACAAAACATAAAAGCGCCAAAGTGAATTATGGCCATTAAAACAATCAGAAGGTATCGGTGTAGAACTCCTGCAGGTTGTAGTATGCTTTATCAACCAATAAGCTTTTTACTTTATTTTTAAATAATTTTAATGAAACAATAGTTCTCAATGACTGAGGGAGGTGATTGTATATCTTCCTACTTTCATAAAGTATGGAATTTTTCGTAAGTGTTGATTTTGGAATAGGGGTGGTAAGTTATCATTTTGCCTAGTATTATAAATTGCCCCATTATGCGTACTAGAGTATTTTTATGAACAAGGACTACAGTTTCCATAATAAAAAAACATGGTAATGTAAGGATTTTGTTTTTAATAAAAGAGGTTTACAATGATCTCGAGACTTTACTTTACACATGTATCGTATCGCTCTTTTTGTAATATAAAAACTGAATTAAAAAGCTGTTGACTGCAATATCCCCAGAACGCTATTCCATACGTTAAATGTGATTCCACAAATGAAAAGTAAGCTGTTCTTGCTGCAGCAATACCCTAGCTCGTTTGAGACAAGTCGAACAGCAAAGCAACCACTAGCAATTTTCTTATTTATATAAGTCTTTTAATCCACAAAAAGCACTGCCAAATTTTATTAAAATCAGATAATAAAGAGGTTACCGAGAGGTAATTACAAAAAGAACGTTTTTACAGTTTAACAGCCTTTTTTATCTGGAAAGCTATGCATTTTCGGAACCACATCTTTATATCAACTGTTCTTCCTATTTTTTGATGCAGACTCTACCCTTAAATTTTCTTAAAAACATTCTGTAACCCCTGTATGATAACCTTTATTTAATGTCTTGTACAGGAGTAAGCCAAATTCGAAGATTTTTATGAGAAACTCGTGTTTCTATATGCTTTATACAAAAAGTTACCCCCGAAGCTCAAATTTCATGCCAAACTTACTGGTGAAAACTGGAATTCAATATTTTGCGTTATTTACGAGCTACAGCGTCTTTTTTAACACGAATCTTTAAGCTTAATTTTCACCAACTTCCAGCGATTCGATTTCTTTGAAACTTTGCACACGTATCAAGGACCCATGACAATGCAATAATCTGCAAACAGTATCTCGTTATCCTGATTAGGAGAGAAACAGAAAAAGAGCTAGTGCGCGATCTGCGCATGCGTGCAGTTCTGGACGTACTCTCAGCATAAAGCTGACAGAAACTTGTTCGGAGTATTTGCGTTCTGAAACCCCATGCAACAGTGAAGCTTTAAATGAAATGATTAGATTACAGAAATAGTTCGTGAAACATTTTAATATCACATGTCCGCAAGAAAACTAATTGATATATCGAACTAAAAAATGAAAAATAAATAATAGTTTAAAAAAACTAAAAAACACGCTTTTATATGCAACCGAACTAAAAATTAGAAAATAATTTTTCATTACAAAGAGTTTGTATTACAGTAATAAAAGGTCAAACAATGAATCATAATTATATACCTTAAAAATAGAATTATAATAAAATTTAAGATAATAACAGAATAATTCACTTCAGAATAAAAGCGTGGGGTGCTTAATATATTAAATGTTATAATTATTTCATTTGTAAATATCTATGAGGGAAAAGTTATGAAAAAATAGTAAAATGCACCCCACGCTTTACTCTGAAGTGAATTATTCTGTTATTATCTTAAATTTTATTATAATTGTATTTTGAGGTATATAATTATGATTCATTGTTTGACCCTTTATTACTGTAATACAAACTCTTTGTAATGAAAAATTATTTTTCTAATTTTTAGTTCGGTTGCATATAAAAGCGTGCTTTTTTTAGTTTTTTAAACTATTATTCATTTGATGTAGACCCGACCCTTAAATTTTAAAACAAAATGCGTAACCCTATAAAAAATTTAAAAAAAAAACACAGAAAAAAACTGTTTTTTAAGATCTAATAAATTTTTATAAAGAGGTTATGAAGGATTAAAGAAAACGTAAGAAATAAAAAAAAAAACACGCTGTATAGGTATTTTTGACTTGAAATTTGAGCCCACATATTTGGGCGAACTTTTATGTAAAACATACAGAAACATAAATGTTCTATAAAATTGCTCGGAATTTGATCCGCACCTTATACATGCCCATATTTCATTATTTTGTGGATATTTTCAGGGTTTTGTTTGGAAACTGAAATAGAAGCTAAATGATAGAGATCCAAAAATACAAGAGTTTGGCTGACATTCGGGACCATAATAACACGCGCCAACAACATGAGATTATGTGCAGGAGTTAATTTAAATAGGTAATGATTAGCACTCCAAAATGCTCTTATACCGGGTGTCCCTAACCGTTGGCTTACCCTAAAACTTTTTATTTTTAAAGATATTTAAATAAAATTGGTACTTGGGTTTGTCATATAAATATGAATTGTCTCACATATTCAAATTAATATATTACATAAAAGCCAATAACAACGTTGGATATGGTCGCCATTTAACAAACATAAAATAAATAGTATATTACCTAACAAGTGTCGAAAGTGATAAATTTCACAGGGTGGGAATGTTGTCGCACGAGGCGATAGCTGAGTTATTAATTAATAATAACTCTGAAATCAGTTTCATGCAAATGTTTTAATGCCCTTGTAACATTAATAAAGTCATTCAAAATGCTATTCTGAATAAAGTTTTTAAATAATATTTTGCTTAAAAATTAAAAATAAAAGTAGTTAACTCTTGGAAAATTCACGATTTTCAAGTTTTCGCGTACTCAGTATATAAAATTAACATTTTCCTACATGAATTATATGTTTTTAGCAGCATTTTTTCATTGAGGATAACTTTTTCTTGATTTTTTATCCATTTGTCCTCTTGTAAACCCCATTTGTGCACAGTCTGTATACAGATGTTAAACTGTAAGAGATTTTTGACATTTATGAAAACTTACTCTGATGTGACAAAACCTATTTTGACCGCTACATCCTTATTTATGTTTATACCTTATACCCATGTACTGTATAATTTTTTTCAATATCTTATAAAATAAAAAGTTATACTGGTGAGCAACCTACTAGGAACACTCGCTAGAGAGCTAAACTATACTTTGGCCACTATAAATTGATAATTAATACCTAGTAAGTAACTCCGGTTACTGTAGTTTTAAATCAATAAAATACATTTTTTATTGTGGCAACTAGGGTTACTGACTTTTTAAAGCAATGAAATACATTTTTTATTGTAGTAACTAGGGCAAAGAATACCAATCCATAGAATCCCACAAGAGAGATTTCAGCTTACACTAAAAAATTTTAGTACCTACCCCTGACCAACAGATGGCGAAAGTAGTACGATGTCGCTTTGCTAATACGATTACCACTCAGAAATTGATAGCAGTCGCTGACGAGCGGTCGGCTCGATCAGTTAGAGTGAGGATATACGCAAAATTTAATAAAAATAAAATCCCCGATAGTGGTAGTATCCATAAGATTATTAAATTTATGATTTCAGAATAGGATATATCGATGGGTTTTTGACAAAACATTTTTTTCATTGGCTTTATTTCAGATGAAGATATGTTCTATATTGGTTCGGCGGGTTCATTTAATTAATGGTATTTATTTCGGTACACGCCAAAAAATAAATTAAAAGTACCAAAAAATAAAAAAATAAAGCAAGTAAATAGAGAACTAAAAATCGACGTTTTGGTGGCAAGTCTGCCACCGTTGTCAAAATAAATTGAATAAATATAAAAAAATTTAAAAATTAACTATTATTTAAGTTTAGAATTTTTAAATTTTTAGCTTTTTTGGAGATTCTAAAAATTTTGACATTAAATGTTAAATATGTTTGTTTTGTAATTCAAATTAAGAAGAAATCTAAAATAAAAACATTCAGATCTCGGTTTTTCTTTAAAAATAACGCGATGGTAAGAAAAAAATCGTTTCCCGTAAAATTGGCGAATGTCGCTTACGATGTTTTGTAAAAACCCATCGATATATCCTATTCTGAAATTATAAATTTAATAATCTTATGGATACTACCATTTATCGGGAATATTATTTTTATAAAATTTTGCGTATACCCTCACTCTAACTGATCGAGCCGACCTGCTATCAATTTCTGATGGTAATCGTATTAGCAAAGCGACATCGTACTACTTTCGCCATCGGTTGGTCAGGGTAGGTACTAAAATTTTTAGGGTACGCTGAAATCTCACTTGTGAGGTTCTATGGATTGGTATTCTTTGACTAGGAGTTACTGACTTTTTAAACCAATGAAATACATTTTTGTTCAAATATTTTTCCCAACTTATAGTGAACAGAGTATAGAATTTTTTTAACATGTAAATTTATCTTACATTATTGTTCCTTATATTACAGTACACCCCAGTTATGTAATGGTATTGCACCTGCACCTAAAGTTGGAAGACCGACAGCACTTGCAAATATGTGACTTATCTTGTGAACAAACATACAAACAAAGAAAAAGTGAAATGAATTTAGAAATAAAAATGGATAAAAAAATTAAAAAATTAAGGGAAACTGTACGCTCTTTAACTCGCAAAAACTTAAGATTAAAAGAAAAGGTAAATTTGCTTATTTTTCGTTAAACAGGGTTAGTGTCTGGGCCAGTAAAACATGGATTTCATGATAAAACCCTTTTAAAACCTTTTAGGGTGATACCTTTTGAAGATTCTACCACGAATGTTTATACCGCTATACAGGGTGATTCAAAATCGATCACGAAACTTAAGGGGGTGATTCTACTTTACAAAATAAGGGTAGAGCTTTAAATAATTTTTGTTCAAAATGTATCTTAATTAATATCAACTTTGGTACTGAGGCAAGTTTAGTTAAATCAAAATATTTTAACGTCACAATTCTCCATGTGCATTTTGGCCCATTACTTAGGGACCACCCTGTATAAGAATTTACTTGTTGCTAAATAAACATGTGTCGGTTTTATGTTATGTTTTAGGTTGAGCTGATGAAGTTAAGAGGTGACTAAATTACTATTAAAGGAAATTGCAAACTATAAAGTATATAATGGTTAGTTTTTGAACAATTTATTTATTAATTTATCAACGGGCGATTTACTCAATATAAAAGAAATTTGCAACAATACAGTGTGTCCAAGATAAGGATACTAAGCATGGGAGTCTCAGTACCTGTTGGAGATACAAGTGCGGTTAAATTAGAAAAAAGTTATGTTTTTTAAAGCTTATTTACATGCCGTTTAGAAACTTGAAAATTTTTATGGCCTGCTGAGATATTTGGCAAAAACAAAAATTTGACTATATCAATTTTATTTTTTTCTGATTTTATTTGAAGAGATATAAAAAAACTAATAACACTTTTTTATTGGCACTTTTTAGCTACTACATGATGGTATTTTTAGATTTTATACCAGACGTTTCGTTTTCAAGAAACCATCATCAACTTTATTTTTATATGGCTCGAAAAAAAGTACCCCATGTATCTGATCCCATTTTTTATTACAAATTCAACGATATATCACAAGTCATATTATAATTTTTAGTTAAAAGAAAAAATTTCATTTTTCTATTTTTTTAAAGTTATTTTTAAGTAGGCCTTGCAAACAAACGCTTGGACGTTAATACCTGTTACTGTATCTGCAACATAATTTAATATCATTATAAAATAGTTTTTGTCGTAATTACCCTGCTTGTCAAGTTGTTGTTTTTAGAGCAAATATCCATCAAATATCAGACGGTTGCAGCGATTTGGGGGAGTTGTTCAGCTAGTTCTAAGCCATCGAATAAAAAAGTTTTTGAGTTTGCATAAAAAGATAGGTAAGCATTCAAAGCGGTTTTTAACTATTTTTTTATTATAACATTCTTCGGAAGTTCTTACCATATGTGAAGTTTTTATTATTAACTTTACGAAAAAACGTGCCTCTTCATAAAAACCCTGCTTGATGAGAAAATACGTTTTCACAAAAATATTTATATGTTGGATGTACAGGGTGACCGAAAAAATCCTTTGTCACAAATTAAAATACAGGGGATTTCTAAACTGCGGTACGAAACTTTAAAGGGTGATTTTTATGTTATTTTATGAAGAAAAGTTCCCATTAACCTATGTCCGGAGTTGCTCCGTTTCTGAGATACAGGGCGTTAATTTTAAAAGAAGGTATTTTATAAATATCTTATATACAGGGTGTTCGAAAAATGCGTTAGGAAATATTAAGGGGTCATTCTGCAATGAAAAATAATATTAGTAAGTCCTTTGACACAATGTCGAAATCTCCCTGGTTACCAAGTTACAAGGCGTTGAAAGTTACATTTTTATTTTTGTGTTGCCGCCATATTGCATTTATTTTTGAACCAATCTAGTTGACATTTGACACACGAATCAAGCTCTGCAGATTCTAAAATTTCATGATAAAGGTACTTTTTTTAATACCGCCAGAGGGCACTTTGCCTGAAACTTAAAATGTATTTACATCATAACTTTTTTATTTTGACAGATATTGCAAAGCTGCGGGCGCCATTTTATAGAGAATCAAAAACCTAAAAATAAGGTACTCTTCATTAAAGTCGATAAACCTCACCGTTTAGGCCCCAATGGACATCAAAGTTTTCATCAATTTCAATCAAATTACCTACATACATACAGGGTGTCCAGTAACTTAACCGACAAACTTTACAGGGGCGATTCTACAACGGAAAATAAGCAAAAACTTCGTATAAACATATGTTATAAGCGTCTTAGTTAGCGTGTTGAATATAAAAAAAAGTTTTTCTTTAATATTTAACACACCATAGATGTTTAGGACATATGTTTATATAAAGTTTTTTTCTTATTTTAAATTGTAGATTCGCCTCGTAAGTTTGTCGGTTGAGTTACTGGACATAAATGACTTACTTAACATTATTTTGCAATGCAGAATGACACCTTAAAATTTCCCAACGCATTTTCAACACCCTGTATATAAAAGCAATTTACAATACAAAAAAGTTGTATTTTTAGTTGCTTAATAGGAAACAAATATAAAAACTACATAAAAAGCCAGTGGCGTATATTATTTTTTCAACAAAATTGTCTTTGGTGCCCACTGAGACGTCACTGGACCCAATAAAGTCAATCTAGTTAGAGCTTTAAAAGCGGTTTATTACATTAAACAAACCTACCAAACTTTAACCAAATCGGTTTAAGGGTATTTAAGATATTTATAAAATACCCACTTTTTTAGAAATTTTAACGCCCTGTATCTCAGGAACGAAGCAACTCCGGACATAATAATATGTTTATAGGAACTTTGTTTCATAAATTACATAAAAAAATACTCTTTAAAGTTTTGTAACGTAGTGAGAAAATATCCTATACCGGGTGTTGCTCCGTCGAGGCGGGACATAGGGAATCCCATGTAAATTTAAAGTAGTCAAATATTGGCTCCCCTAATTATTTTAGAACAAAAATGCTATTAGGATTTATCGAAGAGCACAGTAAGTACCACCCAAAATGAAAATTTGAGCATTTTTCAACCAACCAGTAAAGATTAAACTGCTTAATACTTCTGCAACGTAGTATGTACCCTGTACTCTAGAAATCACCAATAAAAACACCATATCGATTTATCAGTGACAATTTAGATCATTAATTTATAATGTCATTGGCAAAACTGAACAATTTTATACGGGAATTTTAAAAAGAATCCTCGCATTTCATTTTAGTTTACAGCTAATTCCAACACATGCACTCACAGTTACGCAAGACAATAAAACAATTTTTTTACATTTAGAAAACAATTTATGACGAAAATATCAGGATTTAATCAAATGCTCAAATATTCCTCCATTAACACATTCAGCTGGAAACAGCATTCCTTAGCTGGACTAAATTTTTCATATTTGTTATTGGTAGCTTAGTTTTTAAATGTCCCCATAGAAAAAATCGAATGATCACGTCGATTTTCTTCACATTTGTAATTATTGATTACTGTGCCTGTAGTTTCAATTTTTTTATCGTCCGTTCTATTGTCGATTTACATGGTATTGGCCTATTGGGAAAATAAGCTGCAAACATGTCCGCTACTCTTCGATAACTATTTCCCTGGTAAAACCATTTTATAATAGTGATTTTTCTTGATTTAAGTATTTCATTATTTAAGAATGATGTGACATTGATCTGACAACTTGAGAGTAAGAGGTTAAATAATTTTTCCAGTATTTTATTATAAACTTCTAATAATACAAGGCGGGTAAGAAGATAGGAGATTCGTAACTTATTTTAGCATTTATCTCTTAGTTGGCGGACTGAGAAGAGCTGAAATTTGATACACTGGGTACAACTTTTCGTGCTCTTTAAAAAATCCTAATTATATTTTCTTCTAAAATAATTAGGGGAGCCAATATTGGACCACTTCAAAATTTACATGGGATTCCCTATGTCCCGCTCGACGGAGCAACACCCGGTATATAAATTTAAAAACAAGTCTTTTTTAAGCTACCATGTACATCCAACATACAATTATTTTTGTGAAAATGTATTTTCTTATCAAGCAGGACTTTTTATGAAGAGTTTTTAGTAAAGTTAATATTTAAAAAGTTTCCCATTTGTTTAGAACTTCCAAAGACACACTGTATATTTCGGAAATAATTAATCGCATTTTATTGGCAAATTTAAATTGTTTAAACGTAAATTTCAATTTTTATTTTTCAGGCTAGGCCTTACAACAACTCTTCCCACAGAGAAAACACATCAAGATAAACAATGCGTTGCATGCATCATCATACATTTCTCCTCTCCGAAATAATTTAAAAATAAGGTTACATTTAAAATAAAAATGAGAAGTGTTTTATACGACCACAGCTACAGCCAATTTTTTGCGAACAAATACAAGAGCTCTCATTAGAAGTATCTTAATTAATTAAATTTTGTCTTTTTGTGTTTAAATAGTGCTTGTAAAGTACATTCATACTTATTCGTTCTCACTTCTTGTGGCCAATAAACGACCCTTTTGTCCCCTATTGTCGGCCGGCGCTTTAGCCAGGTGTTACCTGCTATAAAATTTGAGACGGAACAGGGTGGAATTTACTTTTTTATAGGAAAAAATAGAAGCACATGTGATAATCACATATTTTATTTTCATTATTAATAGAACAAAAATATTATTTATAAAATATACTCTTAGGGATACTATAATTTATTTTTTAAACATGATGTTATCACGTGACTAACTGACGACTTTCTAATAGCGTTTTTGACATCGCTTTCGTTTATATTGTCGTTTAATGTTTATGGAAGAATGACAAAGAAAGAATATAATTTACTTGTCGTTGATCATTGCGTTAAAGAGTCACGTAATGGCAGTGTTTAAAAAAATAAATTAACATTTTTAGACAATTTATATCTATCTATCAATCATTTCAATTGCTTCTCAATGTAAAAGTAAAAAGTCCACTCCTGCAGCTGGACGGAGTCTGCCGGCCGGTAGGAAGATTTATTGGGCAGGTACAGGGTGTTTCGGGAGGAAAGGAAATATTTTGGGAACACGTTCAGAAGGTCAAAATAAGAGGAAATTAACTCATATGTTTTAATCCGATTCTTAACCGTCTCTGAAATAATCAGTTCTAAAGTTTTTTGTAACTTTTTTATTTTAAAAACAACATAAAACAAATACTAGGAAAACAGAAAAAGATCCACATAGTTCTGGTTAGTTTTTGAAAATACCCCACCAACTTTAATACAGGCTTCGCAGCATACTTCCCATGAGTGAATGTGTGAGGCATTACGTATGGAACCTTTTCTCTTTTCGAGTCAAAGCGCTCAGAATCAATCAAACTGACAACCAAGCTTGTCAAAACTATCAGTCAATTAAATTAGGTTATTAACAACCAATAAAATACCTACAAACTGGAGAAATACAACACATCCTAATTACTCCAAAACTTTACAAAAAATCTTTAAAACCGATTATTTCAGAGACGGTTAGGAATCGGATTAAAACATATGGGTTAATTTTTCTTATTTTGGCCTTCTAAACATGTTTCCAAAATATTTCCCTTTCCTCCCGAAGCACCCTGTATAATCGAAGTCCTTAAGTCAGAACGGTATAAGTATGAATTTACTTTACTCATAATTTAGAGTTATTTGCAAATCATGTTGACAGTACCATTAGCCTAAATAAAAGGGGAAAAATTTTTGTGGATTTTCTTTATCGTTTTTTGTGTTGAAGGGATTTGTTGAACACAATTACAGAAATACATTTGAAAAAGCAAGGTTTTCAAGTATTTTTTACTTCTAAAAACTTTTCGATTTTGGTGGTCGACGGCACGTTCGGTTTGACAGTTCCGAAGTTAAAATAAGACCAAAATAAGGCACGACCTAAAACCGACATTAATAAAGCCAGGCACTAGAGATTATTGCACCGTGAAATAAGACTGAGCAATAATAATACCGGCCTTATTTTGACATCTGAGCTGACGCAGATGCATGTGTAGGATAAGGGACTTACCTATGTAAGTATAGTGCCTGGCTTTATTCATGTCAGGCTCGGTCGCTATTTGGTCTTATTTCTTCGGGAGACTGATCAACTAACGAACGGCTGCCATCGACCCTAGAAGTTTTTAGAAAAAACATACCTGTAAACCTATTTCTGCTAATTGTGTTAAACATAGCTCCTACAACCTAAAACATATCAAAGAAAGCTACTAAAATTTGATCCGCTTTAACACCTTTTTATTAGCCGGGTTGTGTAACAATCTATCCATCTGTCCTATCTATGTAGCAACGGAATCTTTGAGCCTAGAATTTTAACCAACTTCCAGCTATTCGATTTCTTTCGAGAACTTTGCACACGTGTCAGGGACCGATGAAGATGCAATAATTTAAAAACAATATGTCCGTTATCTCTTTTGAATCATCAGGAAAAAAATTCCATTATATTATAAAAACAACACACCCTAGGATGCCATCTGGGCACGGCAACATTTCAAACTTTGCACAGCTAAATGAAAAGTACTTTGGTTTTCACAATTTGATTGGTTAGTTGCACCATTGGTGTTTCAATTTTTTATGAACAACAAAAATGCCAAGTTGGATTAGTTGCACGAGATAGCAGAAACTAAAGTATGAAAAACAATTAGCAGTTTAAAAGAGCTAAAAGCTGCACGCTTTTATATGCAACCAGACTAAAAATTAGAAAATAATTTTCATTAAAAAATATTGTCATTTCTAGCAAGTAAAAGCGTTGGAGGTGATAAATATGTGCAGTATCATTTATAATTCTTATATTTGCCAAACGTCATCTATGATAGGAAGGAAAGGATTATGAAAAAATAGATAAAATGCACCCCACGCGCTTACTATGAGAAGCAGTAATATTAATATTACTACAATGAAAAGATGTTTTCTTAATTTTTAATTCGGTTTGCATATAAAAGCGTGTTTTTGGTTTTTAAACTATTGGTTATTTGTACATAATGGTACTAGTCAAACATGATTGCGAACATGGCTCTAAATTATGTGGCTACTAAGCACTATCAAAAATAGGTACCGTTTATTAATAATTCCCGAGAGCAATAGCAGGTAACTTACAAGTAATTCTAAATGGATTAAAAGTTTTTACATGTTAATCCCATCCTGTAAGCACAATGTCAGTTGTCATCACACAAAGTCTTCATACAACAATTTGTATTTTTTGTGATATAATTAACCACATATCCAAATTTATAACGGAAATAAATAAAAATTTTATACAGCATGTAAATAGAATATCCATAGAAAATAGCTCCTATAAAGACGCTGAGTAGTGTCATACTCTAAGCCCATACGTCCAAGGGAAATATCAGTAAATTAAACCGTATTTTAAAGAAGCTGTGCTTCGAAGCTTTAAACCCAAATTTTTCAGTTCAAAATTCAATGAGACTACCGGCAAAAAAGCTAAAAAATCTCCAGATCTACTCAGAAAGACGCATAGTTTTAGCATCCTTTTTGCAGTGTTTTTATCATAACATGTTCCTCAAATATCACCACAAGACCGATTGTATCAAGAATTATGGCAGAAAAACTAAACAGTAAAGACTTATTAACCCATCCCTTAAGAGGACATTTTAAAACTTTTGAGAGTGTGCATGCTGGACAAAGAGTATTTTCCAAATATAATGGAAACTTTGTACTCAACAACACGACAGGACCTTCATGGGTTCCCCCCTTTACACGCCCTAAGTGGCGGAGAGATATTGCTCCAATGTCAAAACTAGAAGAATCATTTATAAACTCCAAACATTCAGATAATGTTTGTATTTTGGTACCAGATATGTTGGATGACATACTTGTCAGTCGGCTTTTCAAGGAAGCGAGATAGGAGCCACAAAAAATGCTCTTAATTGCATAATTAACAATGCCACACCTAAGATTCAGAATTTGCTTTGGAAATAGAACTAACAAAACTCCAGTAACTTTGCGGAGCTTCTTAAAATAACAAAACTACCTACGGAACCTGCATGGCTGCATTATCTAGAAATACCAGCACTTGATGACCCGCAATACCTAATGAGTTCGCTTTGCATCCCAGTTACCCACAAAATGTCCAGCATACCAGATCAATGATACATCGCGCATTTTCCGAATTCAAAACTTTCAGAGGAAAGTTTGGAGAAAGGAGAATTAAACTACTATAAAAGCATCATCAAAAACAATGGTTTATCCTCTTCCCCCTTAATAAACTCTATGATGTAATAAAGAGCACGAAACTGAAAGCTCTACCACCCTTAACCAAATTTACCTTGGAAAACACCTGAAAAACCAAAAATAACCATTCTGAAACCCTAGCTATTTTCGCACCGAAATATCACAAGCATTTCGAGACTGCCTATTAAGCTAAAGCCGGGAAAATAGCACGCATGAAAAACCATCAAATCGATTATCAAACATGATATTTAATGTGAAAGATAAACAAAATAAATTTAAAAATCAGGAGTTTATAAAAACTTACGCAGTGAGGTAATAGCTGTTACATTGGACAAACGGGAAGAATTTCGAAACTAGGTTTAAAGAATAACTCATGTTATAGGTTGGGGAAAACAACATCAAATTTCTTAAAACCATTTCTGGAAACCGGACACAAATTTCCAGAAATCAATACCCTAAAAATGAAGCCCGTAGCAGAACAAAAAGGGCGAAGCACTAGACCATTGAAAGCAGTAAATCTATAAACATAAAAAACAGTGTACATCTGCTAACACAGTGACCTGGAAATCTGCCGCCTAAAACTTTTATAAAAGTAGCAATAAAATATTCTATTCATTCTGTTTGTACCATATTGATTTTAAACCTTACTTTTCAAAAAGTAATAATATGTTTATTAAAGGTATTACTGTTTGCCTATGTAAATCAAATGGTTTAGTTTGTCGGCCACGTTTGAAAATGTATTGGTTGTGTGCCTGAAGCGACTGTCTGACTAAACATTCTCAATTAAAATTGACCTTTATCGAACAAAGTATATTTTTGTTTTTGTTTTAGTAAAGTTTGTATTTAAAGCTTTATTATTTTTATATATTTGTTTGGGCACTTTTATTTTACTGAAGAAAAAAACACTAAAATATAAATATGGTCACTTTAAGGAACAATACCTTAACACGGACCACTATTATGTTGACTATATTTCATTATTTAATCTAGCATTGATCTACTGGTTGCGCAGTGACAGAGTACAGTGCATCATGCTCAGGGCTTAACTGAACTGCTCTAGGATTGGTCACTGGAACACATCTAGGCTGAGAAGGAGTGCAGAAATTTTAAAATTCTCATTTGCTACTACTTGACTTTATAATAATATTTAATCTTATCAATTCATTTTCAAAAAATAAATATTTTAAAATATCCATCCTTAACCATAAAAAAAAACGGTTTGAAGCACAAAGAAAACAAAGAAAGGGGTTGGTGGGAGATGGGAAAAGAAAACGGGCAAGCTCAGACCTGAAGCTCTGGAGCAGCATATAAGAGTAGAACAGAAATGTCTGCGCCTGCCCAGTGAGCTCGGGAGGCCGGGATACATC
>JACEGR010011617.1:0-14317 GCA_014170235.1 Listronotus bonariensis | reverse complement strand
GATAGATATTCCTAGTAAAGGTCTGGGCACCAGGATTAGTTTCACAATGAGAGAGGAAAGTAGGGCAGATATATTCGGAAAAATTCAAAAGCACTTTTTATGCCTTCAAAAATAAAAACATATTTTTTTCCAATTTGAGTTTATTGTTTTATGTATATCTCCTTGTTTAAATAAAACAGCTTTTCCTATACGATTGGGTATAATTTAAAGCGTAGTATTACATATACATATTATTGCAATTTTACTAAGTGCAAAAGTTATTGTTTTAGGCTTTCGAAAATAAACTATACTTTGAACACTATAAACTGAGAAAAACACCTTAACAAAAAATGTATTTTATTTTTTTTAAACTCAGTTACCCTAGTCACCACATTAAAAAATGTATTTCATAGGTTTAAAAAGTCAGTAACTAGAGTTTTAGTAGTGAGGAACTTATACTGAAAATGTTTTCTTAATCACTTCAATCGAATTATATTTTTGTCCGGGACCTTGATTATACCTATGTTTACAAAATTCACAATCCAATTTTGGGAGTTGCTTCAAGAACAGCTTATAGAGCATTTTACTTGGTACATTAAATATTTGTAAAAATCATCCCACATTTTGTTAAGTAACCATGAGCAGCAGTGTCCTTAAAGCTAAATTATAAAAAACAAAATAATTTTCCTTAACATATTTCAGAACTTGGTATTACGATATTGTAAAGTGGCAAGTTTAATATTAAATTTCCCAAAACCCGCTACATTTTACCAGCGGCACGCACGTCTGAGCTACCATGCTGGCTCGTTGCGGTTATGTGTTACCAGACCTTAACGCGTAATGTTAAATAAATTGCCAAGTCGAGTACTTGACTTCTTTGACCTGTGATAATTTTCTCCAAGAAAGCGGAAAAGGCAAGTAAAGGTCTGGCCACACATAACCGCAGAAAGATGCGGACCAAAGATGTTGTACTTCTTAAAATTATAGTAATATAAGTCTGGTTCGCTACGCTTTCAATTACACTTGTGCGTGAAATTAACTTTTACAAATAAAGGTTTGTTCCAGCAGGCTGTTAAAAATGTTTGCAACCGTTCGGATTCTGCGCACGTCAAATTTGTCGTTCCAGCAGTGCCATGTTTGTAACAGTATACAATTGTTCATCCGTCCAAACCAGCCAAAAGCTCTGAATCACCGGCGAATCATTAGCCAAGTCCTTGGACGACGTAAAATTTGGTCCACGTCCGCGCTATGTGGCGGAGTATACGGCGTGAAGCGGCACGGCGATTTGTTTCAAGTCTGGACGTGGCTTAAAACTAACCACTTTTACATCATCTGTCAACGTTCTTTAGGTCTCCAGCTTGAGAAAACTACGCTTTTATTCTAACGAAGGCATAAATTAATGCTGGTAAAGCAATTATTTAGAAAAAAACCGGTTAAAAATCGTTAACTGGCTAGAAAAAAAACCTTTGCTTGATTAAAAATCCCATTCTGTTACAAAAACATATTACATTTAAAAAAAAACAGGAGGCTGTTCGACTGTATATTTTTCTCGTATAAGATATCTTGTCACTTACATTGGCCTAGCCAGAGTTTCGTTCTGAAGGAGTTTACAATGAGAAAAAATTTACATGTGTATGGTTATATATTAAAAATGCTTGTGCATTTCTTAAAAATCCCTCCTTCCCATAGATTTTTTGAAAGGATTAATTTAAAAATTAAAAATTTTTAAATATATAATAAATGCATAAATACTATATTTTAGAGAAAAATTAGTAGATTAAAATTTTAAGACGGCGGCTGGGAGCCATCTAAGAAAAATAATTGAATCTGAAGGGGGATCTTGCAGCACATTATTTTAAAACTTCTAGTGAGTACTTTATAACCCGAGAATATAAAGTAAATACCTTTACTTACCAAAAATGGCGTTACTTTAAAAATTATCTAAATACCTGATTTGGATGGTCATATTTTCAAAACTAAGTTAGATGTATCTAATGTGGTATTTTTTAAAGCTCTTTTAAAGATATTTTTAATAGTAATAAAATATACAGGGTACCTTATTTTAAAAATATAAACTACTACTCTACCCTGTAAATTATCACAAGTATCACCATTAAAAAGATCTTTAAAAGAGCGACGAAAGAAATCGCTTATAAATATTTTTATTTGTAACTACCTATTAAAATACAGTAAAAAGTAATTGAAAGTTTAACTTGAGTTGCAGAAATCCTTATGTTTGGCGTTTCTAGTTACATGCGATACGATTTTTGTTTTGCATGAAAGGCTATTTCTTCGTTTCCTGCACCGTATGGCAGGAGTTCGCACGCAAAAAAAATGAATTGTCTGAGGTGCTAAAAACTGTAATAAAAATTGCCCCGTGATGTACAGGGTGGCTCGAATTCGACGCTCATTATTGGGATTTCGGAAACCGTAAGAGATACAGGATCGGTTAAATGGAGGCAAAGTTGCGCAATTTGATGCTCAATAAAATGCCGTTTTGCGTTTTAAAAAATTCCGAGTACTTCCGAAGATATTCGAAAAAAACCGGAATTTTCAATTTTGGTTTCTATTGTTTCCTGGCTATATTTGTTAAGATAACTCAAAATGAAAAACACGTTTTCATGGCCACTTTTTCTGCTCTATAATTCAGTGTGATTAAATATTGAGTTTGACGTTTCGGCTTCTGGCGACCATCATCAACTTAATTTTTTTAAATACGGACCTGATATTTTTTCAATTTAATTAAATCCTTTCATCACTCTTAAAACACTATATATCGCCACTTTGATATTTTCCGACGTTTCGTACAGACAATTCCAACACCAGAATATTGCATATTTATTTAACCATAATACGGCCCTGAACTACATTTTTAGGTAAAATGGTAAAAAAAGAATAAACTTATTACATATTCATAATGTTTTATTGCAACTCATTGATATCTAATAGCGGAAATTACTTTATTAACAGAAACTAACCAGCAGGTACGAATTCAAGGGAGAACTTCATTTAATGTATGGATTGGTATGTGAAGGAACAAAATTATTGGACCTTTCGTTTACGAAGGGACCTTAACTTCCGAACAATATCTAAATTTGATTAGAAATGATGTCTTAGACGCCCTAGATAATCAACCTTTGGCAGTATTTCAAGAAATATAGTGGCAGCAAGACGGAGTTCCTGCCCACAATGGAAGGAAAGTAGCTCAATTCCTTTACCATATATTAGGAGCCCAGATCTTAGTCCCCTAGATTATTTCCTTTGGGGATATTTTAAGAACCGTTTATTTAAAAATGCACCTCACGACCTTTAAGTACTACGACAAAATTTGATAAGGGAAGTCGCTGCCATTCCTGCGAGAACAATTAATCGAGCTGTATTAATAATACAAAGCAAAGCAAGAAAATGCATCGAGGCGGAAGGTTATCTCTTTGAACACTTTTAATAGTGATTAAATTATGTTTTTTCTTTTTTAATATGGGCATCAAGATAGTATTACAAATTGTTTATGTAAGCTGATTTGTTGTCTACCTTTTTGTATCTTATGTCTAATATTTATGAAATTTTCGGTTAATAAAGTAATTTCCGCTGTTAGATATCAATGAGTTGCAATAAAAAGATTACGAATATGTAATAAGTTTATTATTTTTTTGCTTCTTACCTAACAATGTAGTTCAAGGCCGTATTATGGTTAAATAAATATGCAATATTCTGGTGATGGAATTTTTTGTACGAAACGTCGAAAAATATCAAAGTGGCGATATATAGTGTTTGAAGAGTGATGAAAGGATTTACTTAAATTGAAAAAATATCAGGTCCGTATTTAAAAAAATTAAGTTGATGATGGTCGCCAGAAGCCGAAACGTCAGATTCAATATTTAATCACACTGAATTATAGAGCAGAAAAAGTTGCCATGAAAACGTGTTTTCCATTTTAAGTTATCTTAACAAATATAGCCAGGAAACAATAGAAACCAAAATTGAAAATTCCGGTTTTTTCGAATATCTTCGGAAGTACTCGGAATTTTTAAAAAGCAAAACGGCATTTTATTGAGCATCAAATTGCGCAACTTTGCCTCCATTTAACCGATCCTGTATCTCTTACGGTTTCCGAAATCCCAATGATGAGCGTCGAATTCGAGCCACCCTGTACAGGGTGATTTAAAATCGCGAATATATTAAAAGGTTTTTAATAGACATTTAGTTTTCAATTAGTGAATGGGCATAAGACAGTGTGTCCACGGATGGAACTACACCTGCAAATTTTGTAATTTTTCATAATTCGATAAAAGTTATTTCCAATAAAAAAATAAAATTAATTATGTTTGCATATTAAAGTTAAATAAATTATTTAAAGGGAAAATATCGAAGAAGATAGTGTGTGCAACTTGTTGGAAATATTATATAATGTGACATGTAGTCTTGGTGGTTGCGAAACAAGCCGTTAGCTGCATAGCACCATAGTCTGGAAATATACCGCTTACCCTACTAAGTAGCCTGTACATTATAAAGCTATTTTTAAGCTTTTACTATTTTAGATAGACAAAAATCTTTATGAGAAATAACTGTTTTTAAAAATATTTACAAAAAAAGGTGTAGTTCAATCCATCTGTGGTTATACTGTCTATTAATTTTACATCCGCCATATTTAATTTCAAATTAATACGTTTAATTTTATTGGGAAATGGCAAACAATCATATATTTTTTTAAATTATGCTAACTATAATTTGTCTGTTAAATGTTGGCCTATTTTGGGGTAATTTTTGCTACCTAAGATGTTGCAATTTTTACGTAAATCCCTAGGAAAAAGAGTATATAATTATTAAATATTATCTTTATTCGTAATTATAAAATGATAGTTTAGAAAACGAAGTATACAATTTTAAATGCAGCAATATTAAAACCCTACCTTCTTTTTTAGTAGCATCCACTCCAAAGTGCATTAGCGGAATGTACATAGAGCAAAGGATGAAAAAGTAAACCATAATGCCGAACATTTTTAGTACAAGTATGTGACCAAGTTATTAAAACCTTTAAAAAAACGACACTTCACATCACTTTTTACCACTTTTAAAAAGAAAATCTGTTTTCTTTTAAACAAGATAATCACTTTTTAGAAAGTATACCTTTACACGCACATACTATTAATGGGACAGGAGTTAGGCGTATAAATTATTAAATACCTACAATTCTGATTTAAAACACTATTTTAAATTTGACAACTTTAACTTCTTGCCAAGAATAACGTCTTATGTTTTTTTTTTTTTTGTAAACAAGTATTTTAGTTTTTTTTTTAATGTATTAATGGTAAAGACAAAGTACAAAGTTTTTTTATACTCTTTACCAGCAAACTTTCAACTAGAGCCTAGTGAGGCTGGCACATTAATTTTCGGTTGCTATATCCGTTAAACTCTGCGGAAATTCAGAAAAACCGCACGGAAATCCGGGAAAGATTTTCGCGGCGTGAGGGTCGGAAAATCGATTATTCGTCAACACCGGGGGATGATCACGGCTCCATTGCGGCCTTAAGACTGACGATGTTTCGCCCTAAAATCGGTGGGGCTGTTTTGCGCATGAATTTGTGCCCCTCGCTTATACCTGTAGGACAATGGGATTTACCGAAAACACTGGGACTTGCGATACGGTTTTTGTTTTGCATTAAAGGCTGTTTCTTCGCTTCCTGCACCGCATGGCAGGAGTTCGCACTCAAAAATGTACACAATTTGTGGCTATATTAGTTGTGTTAAATGTGTGGACACATTTTACTGACTCACTTTTATCTTAGAAAAGAAAAAGATTTTTTTATACGTTTTGTATACGATTGGTGCATAATAAATGTAGAAAATACAGCGTTTCCACGGACGAACTTAACAACACCTGCAAAATTTGTAATTATATTATACTAGCTTTTGCGTGCGGCTTTGCACGCGTTAAATTTGGTGTAAAACAATTTCCCTTTCCCATACCGTAAAGATTTTGGATATTATTATATACAGATAAACCTTTCTCTTCAATCAGTCTATCCATTAAAAAAAAACCGCATCAAAATCCATTAAATAGTGATAAGAAACTTATCTAAAAATGTTTGGTACTCCCTGTGTATATTTTTTTAAATAATAATAATTATTTTGCAAATTTTTATATTTAGCCAATTTTGTAAACCTCTAGATGGTATAATAACACAGTTGGAATGCAATTTAGTTTTAAGGGTTTATTAATATAACATCTTTTGGACCGACCCTGTGACGCAACTCTATATATTTTTTTATCTAATAAAAAACCCGTTTAGTAATGTCGAATTTTAAATGTAAACAGTCTTATTTGTTTTACACGGAAGAATATTTTATCGGACCGAGATCGAACTAAGAAAGAACCGAAATTGTACCGCTTAAATGAATCGCGCCTCTGCCCACAGACGCGCAGGTGTACCCACGGTAGACCTGTACAGTTTTTTATTCAGGTAGACCTGAGTCCTGAGCTTGTGTGGGGCAATCAGGTATAACTGTACAGTTTTAACTGCACAGTTTTTTTCTCGGGTCGGCCGGAACACTACTCGGGTAGGCCCTCAGGGGATCTCGTCTATAGAGATACGGGCCTGACAACCCCGAGGTACCCCAGTCATGTGTGTGACTCTCCTGTCCTCGTCTTATATGTAAGTGCAATCCTCAAGTGTTAGTGACCGAGCTCATGGGATGCATGGCTCAGCACATGTGAGTTGCAATCGGTACCTTCCAGACACCAGGCGAAATCTGGTCGTAACTAGCCTTACCACAGTATCCAGGCTCTGCTGTGGCTGACTGTTTATTTCCTAGGCTACTTGTGGGAATCACATGGATTCAAATAAATTTCCTCCATTAGGCGGGTCCAAAAGACCCAGAATAGAGTCTCCTGAAATTTTAAATACTTATGATAAATATTTCCTAATTAAAAGAACTGAAGGATCCTTCAAAGACACTTCACCCTTTCTAATACATAAAGCCCTAGAGCAATATTTTGGCACCCTAACCAGCACAAAAAAACTTAATGATGGTACGTTAATGATTGAAACATCCTCAGAAAGACAATCCCTTTTAGCTCCAAAACTCCAAAAACTTCACAATATAGATGTTAAGACATCTCCACATCCCTCCCTTAATATCATATTCCTACTCCACTTAGATGCTTCAACTGTCAAAGGTTCGGCCATACAGCAACCAAATGTTCTTTTCCATCACTTTGCGCTTCATGTGGCCACCCCACTCATGAAACTAATAACTGCAACCTCTCACCTACATGCGTTAACTGCAACTCCGACCACTCCGCTCGCTACAAAGGATGTACTAAATATAAATATGAATTTGAAACACAAAGGATTCGCACAATTGAAAAAATATCCTATTTTGAAGCCAAAAAGAAATTTGCATCAGTAAACCCATCATACGTTACATCCTACAGCACAGTTGCTGCCAAATAGGCAAAAACCCAGCTAAAGAACTCAAAACAATTGCAATTCAATGTGATATTACCCCCCTAAACACTCCTCACCATCCACAAGTTCATCATCCTCATCCAAGCCCTCTGACTCCTCCTTCCCACCCACCCGTCCCCATAGTCTCTTTCGTCCTCCCGGACCTCCCTCTCTCACTATCCCCATTAACCCCCTCCAAAACCCATCGAAAAAAAAAAACATCCTCAAAATCCCATCACTCTTCAAGAGATACAGTTTCCACTTCTGTAATAAAACATACCTCAAAACAAAAATCTGATCCATCCCTAAAACCAAATAAAAACTCCAATAAATCCAATAGAAACACCCCAAACTCTTCCAAAGAATCGCTCTACGATGGCATGATCGTAGATGAATTATTAGACCAAAACCCAAAAAACTTATTGCCTATACAATCTAAAAAGTAGCTATAAAACCAATTCAATCATTTATCTAATTAAGATCCTTTCTTTAAACTGACATAAAAATAATAGATCTTCTACTAACCTATCAATCATCTTCAACCCCTTAATACTACAATGGAACATGTTAGGACTCTTTAATAACTTAGAGGATCTTAAATTACTTATATCAACACATCACCCCTCTATCATATTCCTACAAGAAACAAACCTCCTTCCAAATAAAAACTGCAATATTAAACACTTCACCATCTTAAGAAAAGACCGTATACAAGCTGAAAGGGCTTCTGGAGGAGTTGCCCTACTTATTCACGAATCACTGCAACATACACACATACCCCTTACAACCAACATTGAGGCAGTTGCCGCACATTTACCATCTCTAAACACAACCTATTGTTCTATATATATCCCCCCTCCTTCCAATTAAATGATATTGACCTACAAGATCTAATTCACCAACTTCCCACACCCTTTATACTTGCTGGTGACTTCAACTCTCACCATCCCTCATGGGGCTCCCACACTACGAATAACAAAGGACAACTAATAGAAAGAATGATCACAGACCATAATCTATCTGTACTAAATTCTGGTTCACACACTTTTATCTGTTCCTCCACGGGATCAAAGTCCTCAATTGACCTGACCCTATGTAGTCCATCAATAGCCCCAACCTACCAATGGGAAATATTGGATGACACACATGGAAGTGATCATTTCCCAATACTCCTTAGACCGTTGGTCTGGCCTACCGCCCCTCAAATCAAAATAATCCAAGATTTCACAAACGCTGACTGGGAACTATATAGCA
Organism: Listronotus bonariensis; assembly: GCA_014170235.1. Lineage (NCBI taxonomy): Eukaryota > Metazoa > Arthropoda > Insecta > Coleoptera > Curculionidae > Listronotus > Listronotus bonariensis. Next base: position 5,636 of record JACEGR010011617.1, on the reverse strand, counting down.
ATTCATTCCAAATCCCTTCTTTTCATCCAGACAACATTGACCTCACCATAGAAACATTCATAGATTCCCTTAAAACTGCCTCTGAGTTAAGTATTCCTACCAAACAAATTAACCCACATCGCCCACCTGTCCCTTGGTGGTCAGATGCCTGTAGAACAGCAATTAAAAATAGAAAAACGGCACTAAATAAATTCAAACATAATCCATCTCAAGAAAACTTTATAAACTTTAAACAAGCCAGAGCAAAAGCCAAAAAATAATTAAAAACGAAAAAACCAAATCCTGGATTAACTTTGTTTCTTCCATCAACTCCTCCACAACCAGTCAAGACATGTGGACTAAAATCAACCGTCTAAAAGGCAAACCATCCAGACTTATAGCTGGCCTTTGTCAAAATGGTTCATGGGTAAAAAACCCCAAAGATATGTCAAACTGTTTTGCAGAACACTTTCACAACATATCTAAATCCCCTGACACAGACCTTAATCTTAGCAGAAACAAAGAAATCCTTGAAAGAATTAACCTAAATTTTTCTAGCAATACCAATTACTCATATAACCTACCTCTTACCCTTCCTGAACTTAAATACGCCATATCAAACTGTAGAAATAGCGCACCAGGCCCAGACCAAATACTTACCCCTCTAATCACTAATATACCAGAACAAGGTCTCTTATTTTTGCTACAAATTTACAACACCATCTGGAACTCGCAATGCTTTCCCACCTCTTGGAGACACTCACTCCTAATCCCGATACTAAAACCAGGCAAACCTAATTCATCAGTTGAAAGTTACCGTCCCATATCACTAACCAATCATTTATGCAAAATAATGGAAAGAATGGTCAATTTTAGACTCAAATGGTTCCTCGGCAAAAATAAACTACTCGACCCCAACCAAATAGGATTTCTAAAAGATTTCTCTACTATTGACCACCTAGTAGGCATGTGTATTGACATCCAAGAAAACTTCTACCATAAAAATCACCTACTTGCTTCATTCCTAGATCTTACACACGCCTTCGATACCTGCTGGAAAAAGGGTATACTAAAGACTCTACATGAATGGAACATAAGGGGAAATCTCCCTATATTTATTAAAAACTTTCTAACTGATAGAACATTTCAAGTAAGAATAGGCAACTCTCTCTCCTCCACCTTTTCCCTTCCAAATGGTATTCCTCAAGGATCAGTTCTGAGTCCCACGCTTTTCTTAATAGCAATAAATAACATACAAAAATATATCCCTAAGAATATCTGTTACTGCCTCTATGCAGACGACCTTGTTATATACTACTCCTCTCCCAGCCCTAGAGTATGTGAAAGGAAAATTCAGAACTGCCTGAACTCCCTAGAAAAATGGAGCTCAAATTATGGGTTTCAATTTTCGCCCAACAAATCTACAACAGTGCATTTCTGCAAAAAGAAATTGCTCCAAAATGAATAACCTTCTCCTTAATAACACTCAAATCCCCTTAAAAATAGCACTAAATTTTTGGGTATGATCTTTGACCAAACACTAAACTGGAAAGAACACCTTCATAATTTAAAGGCCAAATGTCTTAAAGATATATCCCTTCTAAAGGTCCTTTCAAACACGTCCTGGGGCTCCCATACTACATCACTTATTACAATCTACAAATCTATTATTAGATCCAAAATCGACTACGGCAGTATTGTCTATAACTCGGCCAGAGTATCGTACAAAAAGTCCTCGACCCAATTCAAAACCAAAGCCTGAGACTGTCCCTGGGGGCCTTTAGAACTAGCCCAGTTGATAGCCTAAATTGTCTTTCCTGCGTAGACCCCCTACATATTAGAAGACTATACCTGTTACTTAAATACGCGGCAAAACTATGGTGCAAACCTCAGACACATTTTCACCAAAATTTCTTCTATCCAAGAGTATCAATAAACCAATTCAACAACACTAAAAACACCTATGGCCCTAATATAGCCTTCCTAAACTTTTCACATACAAACAACTTTCTTTTCCCTCCCTTTTACTCTCCTCCCACCTACAACTTTCCTCCCTGGACCATTCCCATACCTAAAATACACCTTAATCTCAGTAACTACAACAAACAAACAACAAACCCATCTTTTTATCAAAAAGCTTCTTTGACCTTATTCAATCAAAACTCAGTGACTACAATATTGTATACACTGATGGATCAAAACCAAATCATCAACTGGATTAGCCCACTACTCAACATCCTTTTCAAATAGCTATAAACTAAACCCCCAATGTAGCATATTCACTGCAGAATTAACAGCTATCAAAGAAACACTTTCTGAAATCCTTAAAAACCCTCTATCAAAATGGCTGATAGCCTCCGATTCCAGAAGCTCGATAGAAGCCATATCCAAATTCTACCCTGAGCATCCAATAATAACAGAAATCCACAATTTACTTGTCCGATGCAATATAAAGGTAAAAACATAGCTGTTATATGGTGCCCTAGTCACGTCGGAATCCCAGGCAATGAAAAGGCCGACCTCCTAGCAAAATCAGCCAATTTGTCCCACCAATTATATGGAAACACACTCCATTCCAGGGATCTTTTTCCACTCATAAACAACACCTTACAAAACATTAAAAAGCATGAATGGGACCTGTTGGAAAACAACAATAAACTACGTGAGATAATAAATACTTTGCCTTCTGAACTTATATCCACTGGTCTGAACAGAAGAGAGCAAACAGTGATCCATCGATTGATGATTGGCCACTCCTGGCTCACGCATTCCCACCTACTTCGATCTGAAGACCCACCAACATGTGACAAATGTAACCAGACACTCACCATTAAGCACATTTTTATAACCTGCAACGAACTAAGGCCACAACGGAAAAAACATAAGATTAATGATACAAATTTGAAATCTGCACTTGCTCCTTCTACCCAGAACATTAAAAATATTGTTAGTTTTCTTAAAGAAATACAGCTATACGCAAAAATCTAGATACAAACTTTAAAATAAACATAATTGAAGGCGCCAAATAGTCCCAGTCACTGACGCGCCTCATATAATTCACAAATTCTCTCTCTCTCTCACTACTCGGGTAGACCTGAGACCTGAGCGTGTGTGGGGCAATCAGGTGTAACTGCACAGTTTCTTTTTCCTTCGGTCGGCCGTAAACAGATTTCTTTTTAATGAATAATAAAGTTTAGCAGGTAAATCATATAATAATTAAAAATTTTATAATTTAAATAAATGTTTAGGTTAAATAACAAATACGGTGGCACAGCAATGCCACAATACATGTAAATAGTTTCGTTTTATTTTATTGTTTTTTACGATTTCTTTTAAGAATAAAATATTTCTTATTAAGGCTTTTAAATAATTTCCTTCTTTGTTAAAATGTATTATACAGGGTATACTATTTTCGATGTTTAGTACAGTGAGCTACAGAAATGGTTAAATGGGAAAAGAATTATATTTTTTAGTGCTTAGTTTAAATCGCTTTTTATTTCGTTCAAAATAATCATGGCTTACTAGATATTTCCAAAAAACCTTTTTGTCCACTTTTTTTCTTTCGTAGCTCAATTAATATTTAAAATAGAAAATAAGTGTAAATAGGGAACTTGTAGATAACTATCTTCTTAATAGAAAGGTATAACTCGGTATTTAATTTAACAGTCCGTTTTTGACCTACGACATTATTTATATATATATATATATATAAATATATATATATATATATATATATATATATATATATATATATATATATATATATATATATATTATATATATATAAAAACAAGATATATTTTAAATAAGAAAATAACGGTGTTAAAGAAAATAAAAAATCGCTGCAGGATATACAAGGTGGTTTAAAATTGCGAAATATTACTTTGAAAAAAAAAGAATATATTTTTGATACTACCTACTATTCTAATATTAATTATTAATAATTAAAAATAAAAAAGTAATTAAAAGTTTAAAATAATGTTTTTCCATTGATTATGGTTTCAGGAAAAAATTAAGGTTAACGAAATAGAACAAATTAAAAAAGATTTTTAAAATATAAGCGTTAAAAAGAATCGCCTTATAATACATAGGGAGATTCAAAATTACGAAAATGGTATTTTGCCAATATAAAAATCTATTATAAATATTTTTGTATGTACTTACTTATTTAAATACTAATACGTAATAGAAATTTAATTTTTTGTTAAATAAATCGTTACTCTTTGGATAATATTTACATGCATTTTAACTTAACTTAATAATGTTTGCATATGTGAAGATTATTTTAGTTAACACTTATTTTTCCCGAGTAATCATAAATGATAAAAATGTATAAAATTACTTTTTAATGCTTTTGTATTAGGTAGTTTCCAAATATATTTTTCAATTTTTTTTTTTTTTTGATTTTTAAAAATTTATTTTTGCGATTTTGAACCACCCTGTATATCATAGGGCATTTTTTAATATGGCTTTTAGCTTTTTAGACAAAGATTTTTTGTTTTGTAAACATAAAAATAAAAAATTTTAGAGGGTAGAGTTAAAAGTCCCAAAATAACATTATTTTCATAATACAGGGTGTTAAAATTTTTAAAAATATTTAGAGTTTTATTATTATCTTACATATTCCTCATTCGGTTTCGATTGGGCTGTCTTCAATATTCATATTTTCTTTGCTTAAAAAATACATTTGTTTTGTCATTAAGTTTTTTTTTGATCTCACTTACTTTTTAAGAAAACGAAAATAAAATTAACCTAATTACTTGCCTCTGGAAACCCAAAGACATTGAAAAAATTTAAAAGACACCTGATTCATTAAAAGTCGTTAGTTTAAATGTTACTGTTATTTTCTTTAAAATTTGTTATTACTTTCACATAGTGATATGCAATTAGTCTAAGATCCGAATAAGAAGCGACCTTTCCCCATCTGTTGTCGTTCAAACACTTTTTTATATATTTGAAACAAAAAACCGCTATTGGTTGGCTAAAAGTTCTGGTAAAGTCTATAATTAATATAACAAAATAATAACTTTTACCTTTTTAAGTATAGGTCCGAGTTGGGAGTATAATCTCAACTTTCATTTTTACTATCTTACAAAACAACCTTTAATTTTTTACCGTAAATTGGGAACACCCTATATGCACTCCGGACTACCGGAGAAAAAACTGCGCACACACAAGCTTTTATTTATGGGACACCTTGTATATTACATGTATTTAATTTTAGTATTTTTTATGACATTTAAATTATATTTATAATCATTAAGTTATTAAATGGAGTTTACCCATAGTTTATTCTTTTTTAATTAAAAAAAAACAACCCAAAAAATGTTTTGCATTGTTTAAAAAAATTCTGTTGCCATAATCAATAACTATGTATTTTTTCAATTACAAATAAACCAGTTCACCCTCGACTTCACAAATAATGCCGGCTTCAGTCGCCTTTTAAAATAAACAGGTTAAAAAACTTTACAACCTCTACGGTCGACCTGCGTGTCTGTGGAGGCTACAAAGGGTTATTTTTGATTTTACTTCGGTCGCCTGAACAGGTTAAAAAACTGTACAGTTTTACCCTAACACACTCAGGTCTACCTGAATAAAAACTGTACAGTTCTTTCAATCAGGTAGACCGTGGGTAGACCTGCGCGTCTGTGGGCAGC
>JACEGR010011616.1:0-14319 GCA_014170235.1 Listronotus bonariensis | reverse complement strand
AACTGAAAGAACTAGAAAACTGACCCCCATAAGCGCCTGTGTATTAAAATGGTACCTACGCACTTTTCGCCATAACCACGTTTAGGAATGTTTGGGACTAGTAGTTGGCAATAATCATTCTTGTGGGAGCACTTCTTACACTAACTTCATTCAATTTGTCATTTGTCATTAGTTTTGCAAATGGCGTTTTGGTGTGTTATGTTATTGTCTCCTTGTATTTTTACAAAATTTTATAGTGTTTGACTATCTTGAGTGATATTTTGTGCCTATTTTAGTGCTACTAGTGTTAATTAAATTAGAACTTAAAATGTCAAAGTGTATTGTACAGCAAACAAAGAAAAAGAAGGCAATATTTCCTTTCACAGGTATGTAAAGAGGCGTGGTGGTCTTAAAATATGAAATAAGAGTGTGATCTAATTTAGGTAAAATATTATTTGTAAAAAAATAAAATATCCAGTAAAAAACTATAAGGTCATTTTCTAGAATGTGGTCTGAACTCCGATTTTCACCAAATTTGTATGGTTTTTGGTGGTATACTACTGAGGGTATTTTTGGGCGCTGATCACTAATATAAAAAAAGTTTGACGGAAAGTTTTCATTTTCGAGATATCCATCATCAAAGCTGGCATTTGAACTAACCTCATTTTCACCTTTGAAACCCCGTTTTTATAAATTTTACACCTTTTCTCAAATAAAGCAATAGAAATGGCACTGTGTCTTCTAAACTTTATAGACACTTAATTTACATTACAAAGTAGACAAAACTGTGTACACGTCTTGAAAATTTTGATTTTTGGTACAAATTTTTGACCTAAAAGCTACGGAATAGAATTCGGATAGAGTTGCTTGGTGGGGTATAATTCATAAATTTTATTTAGATCTTAAATAATAAAAATATATAGGTAGTAGTTTTAATCCTCATATAGTTTATTTTTACTAACTTGTTTTATTATTTTCTAATTAAAGGTTACCGAGGAGTCCTAGAAAGAAGAAAAATGGCTAAGCCCTATTAAAAGAAATCCATCAGACTCTTATTCCTATAAAAATAAAATTTGTGTTGATCATTTTTGCCTGAAGATTTTTAATGAACAGAGAAGGAAAATGCCTTTGAGCTCTTGCTATTCCAAAACAAAAACTTCCAGTTGCTGAGTATATTCAATGAAAAAATAAGCATCATTTTGACAATACCACTGTATTACGTCCAATAGAATTATCATCTGGCTCAACAGGTATGTTATAGTTTTAATCTGTATTTAAAATCTATATAGAAAAAAATAAAATATCTTAAGATACAGAGAACTTATTATTTAAATACAATAAGAATTTAAACATTAGGTTTGGGATAATTTAAAGATAACTTTAAAATATTTTTAACCATTTTCAGATATTGCAGTCGCTTCTACAAGTACAGGGTACATTAAAGAAAAGTTTGAAATTGTTTTAGCCTCACATTTCAATCAAAGCAATAGTTTCACAAGTAGTGGAAGCTCTGGCAGTTTATATTCTTCAATTTTGAAAAGGTATGTGACTAGTATTAATTTTCGATTTAACATTAGTTTAAAAAATTTAGAAAAATTTTATAGGTCGTTGTTGTTTTTATAAATACACTAGTTATATTTTTAATAGTGCTAATTGCACATTTTGAGGGCTAAACACTAGAGCAAATTGTTTAAAAGTGGCTAAATTTATGAATACCCAATAGTAATATGGTATTCTTTTTGTTTAAACTTAGAAACCTAGTATCAAAAATAGTTGTTTAAACATACATTTAAAGAGTTTACTTTTTAGCTAATACAGCGTGTTTACTTAAGTTCGCACCATGTGGAAAACTTTTTAACTATTAATTTTGTGAAAAAAGTTATTCTTTATAAAAGTTCTGCCTGGTCCAAAACCCAAAATGCAATTAGCAAATATTAATTTTTTTCAGTGATGTACGAGGTATATAAAAAAATATTAATTTTGCTTAAAAGGGAAATACCTTAATTTTTTAAAGTGCAGAAATTTTTTTAAAGAAAAGATGTTTAGAATAAAATATAGGATTGAAATATGAAAATTGGATTATTTAAAAAAAAACTTTTTTAACACTTTTTCTATGATAACGTGACTTTTCGCTGTTTTTACATTCTTAAGCTTTCTTTACATATAACATTTCAGAAATAAGTATGAGTTAATGTACAAACTTAAATTTTCATTGTTAACACATAAACATTTTTTTTTTGAAAATGAATAAGGTTGCATATTTAAATGTTATTTTTAATCGTAAACATCTTTCCTTCATAAAAATTTTCGATATTATAAAAAATAAAGGTATTTTCGTTTTGAGCAAAATTTATAATTTATAAGATACCTCGAATATCACCATCATCATAGAAAAATTATAAAAAAGTGTTTTCTTTAAAATAACCCAATTTGCATATTTAAATCATATACTTAATTCTAAACATCTTTTCTCTCATAAAAATTTTCGATATTTTAAAAATTAAGGTACTTTCCCCTTAAGCTAAATTCATATTTTTTGACATACCTCGTATACCACTGCAAAAAATAATATTTGATAATTGCATTTTGGGTTTTAGACCATTCAGAATTTTTATAAAGAATGACTTTTTTTCATAAAATAGAATTAAGTATATGATTTAAATATGCAAATTGGGTTATTTTAAAGAAAACACTTTTTTTATAATTTTTTCTATGATGATGGTGATATTCGAGGTATCTCATAAATTATGAATTTTGCTCAAAACGAAAATACCTTTATTTTTTATAATATCGAAAATTTTTATGAAGGAAAGATGTTTACGATTAAAAATAACATTTAAATATGCAACCTTATTCATTTTCAAAAAAAAATGTTTGTGTTAACAATGAAAATTTAAGTTTGTACATTAACTCATACTTATTTCGAAATGTTATATGTAAAGAAAGCTTAAGAATGTAAAAACAGCGAAAAGTCACGTTGTCATAGAAAAAGTGTTAAAAAAGTTTTTTTTAAATAATCCAATTTTCATATTTCAATCCTATATTTTATTCTAAACATCTTTTCTTTAAAAAAATTTCGCACTTTAAAAAATTAAGGTACTTCCCTTTTAAGCAAAATTAATATTTTTTTATATACCTCGTACATCACTGAAAAAAATTAATATTTGCTAATTGCATTTTGGGTTTTGGACCAGGCAAAACTTTTTATAAAGAATAACTTTTTTCACAAAATTATTAATTAAAAAGTTTTCTACATGGTGCGAACTTAAGTAAACACGCTGTATTAGCTAAAAAGTAAACTCTTTAAATGTATGTTTAAACAACTATTTTTGATACTAGGTTACTACTATTGGGTATTCATAAATTTAGCCACTTTTAAACAATTTGCTCTAGTGTTTAGCCCTCAAAATGTGCAAACTATTAAAAATATAACTAGTGTATTTATAAAAACAACAACGACCTATAAAATTTTTCTAAATTTTTTAAACTTATGTTAAATCGAAAATTAATACTAGTCACATACCTTTTCAAAATTGAAAAATATAAACTGCCAGAGCTTCCACTACTTGTGAAACTATTGCTTTGATTGAAATGTGATGCTAAAACAATTTCAAACTTTTCTTTAATGTACCCTGTACTTGTAGAAGCGACTGCAATATCTGAAAATAGAAAAATATTTTAAGTTATCTTTAAATTATCCCAAACCTAATGTTTAAATTCTTATTGTATTTAAATAATAAGTTCTCTGTATCTTAAGATATTTTATTTTTTTCTATATAAATTTTAAATACAGATTAAAACTATAACATACCTGTTGAGCCAGATGATAATTCTATTGGACGTAATACAGTGGTATTGTCAAAATGATGCTTATTTTTTCATTGAATATACTCAGCAACTGGAAGTTTTTGTTTTGGAATAGCAAGAGCTCGAAGGCATTTTCCTTCTCTGTTCATTAAAAATCTTCAGGCAAAAAATGATCAACAGAAATTTTATTTTTATAGGAATAAGAGTCTGATGGATTTCTTTTAATAGGGCTTAGCCATTTTTCCTCTTTCTAGGACTCCTCGGTAACCTTTAATTAGAAAATAATAAAACAAGTTAGTAAAAAATAAACTATATGAGGATTAAAACTACTACCTATATATTTTTATTATTTAAGATCTAAATAAAATTTATGAATTATACCCCACCAAGCAACTCTATCCGAATTCTATTCCGTAAGCTTTTTAGGTCAAAAATTTGTACCAAAAATCAAAATTTTCAAGACATGTACACAGTTTTGTCTACTTTGTAATATAAATTAAGTGTCTATAAAGTTTAGAAGACACAGTGCTATTTCTATAGCATTTATTTGAGAAAAGGTGTAAAATTTATAGAAAAACGGGGTTTCAAAAGGTGAAAATTAAATATTGTGGGCCACTTTGGCTTTAAATTAGAATTGTGTGCAAAAAAGGAGGAATATGGTGAAAATGAGGTTAGTTCAAATGCCAGCTTTGATGATGGATATCTCGAAAATGAAAACTTTCCGCCAAATTTTTTTTATATTCGTGATCAGCGCCCAAAAAATACCCCGTAAGTATACCACTAAAAACCATACAAATTTGGTGAAAATCGGAGTTGCGGACACCTTCTAGAAAATGACCTTATAGTTTTTTACTGGATATTTTATTTTATACAAATAATAATTTACCTAAATTAGATTACACTCTGATTTCATATTTTAAGTCCACCACGCTGTGAAAGGAAACATTGCCTTCTTTTTCTTTGCTTGGGTTGCACAATACACTTTGATATTTTAAGTTCTAATTTAATTAACACTAGTAGCACTAAAATAGGCACAAAATATCACTCAAGATAGTCAAACACTATAAAATTTTGTAAAAATACAAGGAGACAATAACATAACACACCAAAACGCCATTTGCAAAACTAATGACAATGACAAATTGAATGAAGTTAGTGTAAGAAGTGTTCCCACAAGAATGATTATTGCCAAATACTATTCCCAAACATTCCTAAACGTGGTTATGCGCATAGGTGTACCATTTTTAATACACAGGCGCTTATGGGGGTCAGTTTTCTAGTTCTTTTAGTTCTGTGGTCACAGCCAACTTTAATTTAAATAAACATTTGGACTAAAAATTTGTAAAAACAGATTTTACTAAAAAGCACAAAAGATAGGTATAGACAACCTATACACCATTTGAAAAAGTATTTTATTTGTCATCATGTGACGTAAAAAAATACAGGGTGTTCCATTTAAAATAAGAGCGATATAGCTATTTGATTTTCTGAAAAATTGAAATTATTTTTTGATCACCCTGTACAATATTTGATCTTGATTTGACCCACGTATGATATGGCCAAATTTTTTAAATCTTCTTACATATTTTAAAGTTTAAAGTGTTAAAAGTGTTAAAGTAAATTCAATTTAATTTTACTTCTGCATTTTTCAGAAAAAATCAAATATCACAAAAACGAATAAAATTAGACACTTAGTACTATAAACAAAAGTTATTTTTTAAAGTAGAATCTAAAACCGTCATAAAATATAGGGTGTTCCATTTAAAAAAATATAACTTTGATACGTCACACTTTTTTGAGACACCCTGTATAGACTAAAATAATTTTATACTGTGGTCTTATCCGACCTGTATATGTTCCTGTATTTACTTTTTTAAAAACCTAATGGGTATCCAGCTACAGACCGTGTCGAATATGGTGGGCCACCCTGTATCTAATATTTTAATAAACTCAGTATTTTAAAATAAAATTTGGGCATTGGCTTCAGTTTCGGCCGAAACAGAAACCGAAATTCACTTCTTTTGATGGTGGGCTTTCAAAAATTAAAAAAAAACTGAAATTTGGGGCGTATGTATTCTTTTTCGAACGGGGTCCTTGCTTTTAAAAAACATTTCATTTTAATTATTTTTATCACTTTTTAAAATAATTAACTTTGGCTAAAACTAATACCGAAACTCTATTAATACTAAGTTAAATGCAGAGTTATAAGGCTAAGATACGTTTATTATTATCAATAAGACATAATAATTATTAAATACAGGATCATTTTAGAGGTAATTCTGAGTTTACCGGATATTTTAAGGAAAAACGCTAGGACACGTCAAATTTTGATTTTAGATGAAAACACTTTTCGCGACTTTTACCCCCTGAATTTTAACATTCTAGCAGAGGTAAGATATACCCAAAATTTTGGAAAGAGGGGTCCAGTGATACCTATTTGGAAAACCTCCGGACCCTAATTATATCTGCCAAGTCCCTCTCCCTCTCTATTTTTTCTTTGGTGTGACAGCTTGTCAAAATTTTGATTTTAGTTCTTTTTTGATGTGTAATATTAAATTACCTGTAAAAGCAAGCTACTTTAAACTAAGGAAATATGATAGGGGTTAAAAGATCTTTAAAATAATATATTTTATCCAACACTTACATATAATATCTACATAATTGATCAGATTTTGAGGATATAAAGTGTACTATAAGTCACTAGTGAGCTAAAGTACCCTTTAGCTCACTAGTGAATTATAGACTTTATTTACCAACAAAATGCATTACAACCAAACAAGCTTGCTTTCCAAAAATACAAAATTTTGTTGCTGGTGTTGACAATGACAAGTAACAAATAATGGATGACGTTTTCAAACTATTTTCGATATTAAAAACGATTTATACGAAAGTGTTGGATAAAATTTTGTATTAGACACGTGAGTTATTACATATAAGTCACTTAAGAAAATTACCTCTCCCGCCCTTCGGGCTCGAGGAGTTAAACTTTTCTTGCGTGACTTATATGTAATATAACTCACTTATCTAATAAATAACTAAACTATTCTAGCAAAGGTGTGATTCACCATTAAATTTTAGGGTTAAGTAGAGTAAATATTTTTAGGATACAGATTTGGGAATTTTTCTTTGATTACACCATAATAGGCTGACTGAAAACTTTGCTTATATTTTTTTCAAAACTCTGCTTTAAAAGTAAGGTGCACCATTAAAAAAAACTAAGAACTAATTTTAATAAAATTTTGTATATGTAAAGGGTTTTCATTAATATTTAGCCAGTCACTTTTAACTACATCCATGAAAAATAATAAAAAAAAACGTCCTGTTTAAAAGTTTTGTACTTTTATTCTTTTATCCTTTAAGCATAAAAAAAGAAACAAAGGAACATCAGATATTCAAGAAAAATGATGAGGTAATCTTTTTTAAATAGGACATTCTGTATATTATGTCACCATTAAACAGTCCTTCTAAAAAGTTTTACAAAAATACCATATTTGATAAAGCTATCTTTAATAGTTTTGAAAATATGGCCATTTAAAGCTGGATATAATTTCCATTACACGAGTCTTAAGCGGGCCAAATACACTTAATTATTTCCCAATATTTCATATTGTGCAATAGTTACTGACCGTTTGTGGTTTATAATAAGAGGTTGTAAAATAAATTGTGTAAATCAAAAAAAAAAATCATTTTTATTGTTCAAAAATGATTTATTGTGTCGTGTGTGGATAATATAGCGCAATTACTTTAGTTTTTAAACACGAAAAAGTATTTGTTTTACAAAAACAATTAAACAAATATGAGTTTAAAAGCAATAGAAGAAGAAATAAAGGTTTTTTTCTTTTTTTCGACACATGTTTTCAGTAGTTATTGTGAAATATATTGAATATAGTTATTTTGAGCAATAATATTGATCGTCTGTGGGCTGTTAGCTTTGTGCCTTAGGTAGGTAGACGGAAAATTATAAGACTTTTAATGGTGACATAATATACAGGGTGATCCATTAAAAATGTATATATAAAAGTATTCTTTTGACATAGCTTTGACACACCTAATAATCTTTTTCATATCGTTCGGTAAACTTATTTTCCCAAAGATTTTTTAGGAATATTTAAATTTAAAACATTAAAAATAAGTGAAGGGATAATTTATTCGCAAACAAGATTACTGCTTTAAACAGCCACCACACAGGGCAATTAAAAATTATTCATTTTTGTCAAAAAATTTTAATCACCCTGTAGAATGTATTGGTAACAGTAAAAAACATTGGTGACGCCAAAGTTATAGCTTCACTTTCTTTTAACATTTTCTTTTTATAATTGTCCTAATAACCTAATTATTTAAAGAAATATGGCCATTTAAATTAAAGCATTTTTGTATTCAATCTTATAAAGAAAATCAAGTATATCGAGTATATTCGTCCGAAAGTGTTCCATTAAATAGACATCATACTTTATATCGTACCCTGGATATCATATAAAATAAAAATCCGATTATTGATTCAAAAACACCAGAATAAACCAAATAAATTGATTTTTTTTTTGTTTAAAACTCTAAACCACTTACATTGATCTTGTTTTGATAACGGTACTAAATAGACAAGTTTGCATATTAAGTAGTAAATTTTATTTAATTCTAAACATATTTTCTTTATAATAATTATTGATATTATCGAAAATACAGCTACTGTACTCTTAAGCAAAAGTTACATTTGTAACCAAATCTTGTAGATGACTGATACAATTAATCTGATATTTGCTTTTTAGGTCTTGAACCGTGTCGTAAAATGGCGAAGGGGGTTAATTATTGACTTCCCTGTACAAAAAAAAAACAAAGGATAACTTTTTGAAAGACCAATTTGAAAAACCCTCGTACCAAGTTTCAAAAAAAATGAATAAGCGAGTCTTGAATTATTTAATTAAATGTATTTGCAAAATTACCAAATTTTCGGTTCAGAAAAAAGAAAACCGACAGCAGCCACCAGCAAACAATTTGTTATAAGGCTGTCACTGATTTATTGACACTTTTCCTTAACTCGGTAATATCATTTATTTTACAGGTGCCTGTTTGCTTGTAGCTAAACCGAAAATTTAGTAATTTAATTCTATGTTTCGCTCGGCGACGCACCACCCGTTATTAAAAATACGTTTCATTATTTAAAAATGCAAAACTGTACAGAATTAAAATTAGGAATTTAGTCTACCAAGTAGGCCGTTACATCCCCACACTGTGTAGATATGTTTAGGTTTTTAACACACTTTTATTAGCTTGGGTTGTATCTATCTATCTATCTATCTATCTATCTATCTATCTATCTATCTATGTAACGGAATCTTTGAGCCTAATTTTTACCAACTCCCAGCGATTCAATTTCTTTGAAACTTTGCACACGTATCAAGGACCGCCGATGACAATGCAATAATTTAAAAACAGTATCCCGTTATCCTGATTAGGACCGCCAGGATAAATAAATTCCTTTTACAGATCCTCTGTGTCCTAATACTACTCTTGACAAAATGGCGAATTAATTTTTTAGTGAATAAACTGGAGCATTTTTACATACATACATACATACATGCATATCGAACTAAAAAATGAAAAATAAATAATAGTTTAAAAAAACTAAAAAACACGCTTTTATATGCAACTGAACTAAAAATTAGAAAATAATTTTTCATTACAAAGAGTTTGTCACTTTAGAATAAAAGCGTGGGGTGCTTAAAATATTAAATGTTATAATTATTCTATTTGCAAATATCTATGAGGGAAAAGTTATGAAAAAATAGTAAAATGCACCCCACGCTTTTTACTCTGAAGTGACAAACTCTTTGTAATGAAAAATTATTTTCTAATTTTTAGTTCGGTTGCATATAAAAGCGTGTTTTTTAGTTTTTTAAACTATTATTTATTTAATTTCATGTTAGTTTAATCTGACAACCCGGAGGGAACAATTAAAATGTTTTTAAATTTTACTTTTTTTTTATCAAATCTTTCTCATACCGAAGTTTTTAAGCAAAACAGTTTATTAATTTCCTAAAAAAAGAGTAAAAATACAAATATAAGGCCAACAAGAGAACAGAAAAAAAAGTTTTGTATTCTATTTGTACATGTAGTTTTGGTGTGTGCATGTTATTATTTTTACCCGATTGAAATTAAATGTTTCGTGTGGATAAAATATTACACAGTAATATTTGCAGCAGAACCTTTCAAAGTACTTATAACTCACCGCTGACAAGTCTACAATTAAATTTTTAGTTTTAAAAAGTGTAGATTAAGAATACAAACTATTGAATCGATTGACTTAAGATATTTATAATATGGTAAACCTAATATAATTGTTAAATCATATTGGGTTTTACAATTTTTCGTATTTAAAAAACATTTTTTTTAATGTTTTAGAAGCTTAATGCGTCAAGAGACATTCTTTTTATAATTTATTTATTTCTTTTAAACTCTTTTTTATACAAAAACAAAACAAGGTTTAAAACGCAAAGGTAAAGAAAAGAAAACTTACAAATCCATATTACTGCAAAATAGACTTATGATTTAGAAATATGTATTAGCTCCCGTTGTGCTACTTTCGTTTATGCTCAAAAAATACTTTTACTTAGCTTAGGATAAAATAAAAATAATTAAATATAAGCATTTTAAAACTAATTAACAAAGAAATTTAATTTCTAAAAAATTATATCACAGGTACTAGATGTATGCAAGTTAAGTTAAATGCTTAATCTAAGTATATGTTTTATTTAAAATAAAAACACTACTAATTGAAACAATGTATATATGTAATTGTACTTAAGGGGGAGATACCTATAAAATGGTATTTATTTTGTAATAGGCTAGTATAATCCTTTAAGAATACGTCTCTAAAATCTTAGAACATAATTAAAAGTATTTCTTAAATTACAGAGTTAGCAAGTCACTAGAATTTATGAATTCTTATGAACCTATTCATACTTTAAACGCGTTTTTATCAAAGCTTTATTTTAAAATTGGCGGGCACCATAACTCAAAAAGTTATTGACCGATCTTCCTAAAATTTTGCATACATAATTTAAACAACACACTTTCACACAAACACGAAAAAATTTAGTTTTTGATTTTTAAATAACTAGAACCGATGCTGGGTGCCCGCCGATTAAGAAGTCTGTCTCCGACCTTCCTAGAAAAAATTAGCGTACAGCCGCCATTTTCAATAACTAAAATGAACAAAATATATATTATATTATTTTAATATCTAAGTAAACTACATACAAATTTTTAAAAATATATAATTACTCTTTCATTAAAAAAAAATCATAAAAATCAATAAAAATTTAGGCATTCTTTCCCTTAATAATTGTAAAAAAAGGTTTTTAAAAAGCTTATTTATAAATTTATTAAAAATTTATTAGTAATAATAATAATATATTTAAATATTAAATTTTAAAGACATGCATAAAGTGTGTTACTCCTGGACAATCTTCACTTTTTACAAAGGGTACCAATAAATACATAAAATTATTAAAATTATGAAAATCCTTTTTGTGTAGCCCCCAAATATTAAATCTAAAATAAAAAGTGTCAAAAACATATTATAAATAGAAAAACGGCCCAAAGCACCTTTAAACAGTGTATATTTGCCTTAAATTTAATTTCAATTCAATATTTGAATACAGAAGATTTATAGTACGTTATGTTGCCTTTGACTTCCTTTACATTTTATATAGAAATTGAAATTGCATATGCATACCTGGCCTTAATTTAAATTTCTCTCACAATAAATGTCAGTTGCACTGAATGTGGACATTTTCTTTGGCTTATAAAGTTTAGTGTAGTTCTCTAGTGTACATACTTTTACGTATGTATTTAGAAAAGAGTTAAAACTAAACTAATAAAGAATTTAATACATGTGATTTTTAATTTTGACTAAAGTAAATGTTTTAAAAATTTTAAAATATATTTTTGTACGACCGGGCGTAAAGTACAATTTTACGACACCATTTGACGGCGTAAAATTGCACTTTTACGCCCTAGGGCAAAAAGTATTAAAAGCGCCCGCATTTATAAATAAGGGCGTAAATAGCACTTTACGCCCTAGGCCAAAAAATAATTAAAAACACCCACATTTATAAATTTGTAAAACAAGAATAAAATTAAATAATGCCCCATTTTTTCTTTTGTAAAACAACAATTTATTTAATTAAACATGTGTTAACAGTATACTGATTACAATTTAAAACATTAAAAGCTGGGAAATTTTCTCCTGATTACAGATAATGCCTGTATATTAAATTCAGTCGTACAAAAATATTGTTTGCACCTCTGGAGTAAAGCACTTCTTTTTGGAGAAATGTTCGATTACCAGCTCGCTAAAATTGTAGTGTATTCTTTTGAATGTTTTAGGTCAGTAACTCCAGTTCTGGTCCATAAGGCATTATTAGTATCTGTACTAAACAAAATACAGGAAAAACAGAAAGAGGAATGTTTTATAACACCCGCAAATCCAATCTGATTTATCGTACATATTAGGTTTAAATACCTGTTAACTTGGTGGTCTGTATTATTTTTAGGAAGGGTTTTGGCTGGCCAATTTCTTTTAATTTTAATTATTTTTAAACGTTAAAGGGTCACTAATTTGAAATTGCAATATTTCTTGCACAATTGAACCCATTGTATTGTTAAATTTAAAAAATTACGGGCAATATTCGATAAAACGACGCCAATTTAAAACAACACCAACTAACAACATACATAAACAAAATGGCAACCTAAGAAAATTAAAAAAAAGTTTATGTAAATCTACCGCCGATGCGTATATTTTTCTATAAGACAATAACTTTGTCTTTTTTTAATACACTAATTTTGCAAGCTTATTTTGTACCGAGCGCTACCAACAAATTTTCATAGATGCCCTTCGTCTGTGACGAAGAGAGAACACAAACATATCTAACCAATAAAATCTTACATAACCGGTGACGCAATTCTCTTTGACTTAGGCAGTAAAGAAGAAAACTGCAGACGGGAATTTTAAATTCTCGAGTATTTTGGATTGCTTGCATCTGGCGAATGTGTCAGAATTGGTTTGTTTACATGCGTACGGCTTTGACCTTTTAATGTAATAAGTAGCGTATTTGTTTCTTTTTTTTTTTGGCTTGTGGCATCTTGCACTTTCACAAAGAAATGCGGTTATAAAATGCACTGACCGGTAAGGAGTTTACGGTGTTCAAATTAATTATTAGGGAGTTTTCGCATAGTAACAGATTTGAACTTTGTGTGGTGGGTCATTGATCAAATGACCTTATGGACGAGCCGCGCCTGAAATTGTGACTTATTTTATTTTATTTTTTTGATTCGTGATCAGCGCCCCAAAAACCCCTGAATACAAAATTTGGTCGAAACTGGAGTTGCCGCCACTTTCGAGACAATTACCAAAAAAAAAAGTTTTTATGCCGAACAACTTTTAGATAACAACGCCTATTTAAACTTTTTTTTATTAAATAGGCTCATAATTAAGCCTCTAAATATATTTACCGCAATTTGAAAACACCCTGTGTAACTAAGTATATTTTTTTATCTTGCTGAAACAGCTAACATCATAAAAAAGTACTATGAGATAATACAAGTGTCTAGAACGAATAAAATACATTAAGTAAATCCACCAGAAAATTGTACAACCAGCAAACTGCTTCTTAAATTCATAGCTGCATAATTTAACAACCGAATGAGTATATGCATATGAAAGACTTAAATATCCCATAAAATGTAAGTTAATCCAGAAAGCATATACAGAGTATCAGCTAATTAATGATACATAAAAATCACAGATTTCTTCAGATGTTAAAAGCATACTTTGTAGGAATGGCTCTAGGCAACCGTTTACGGATGCTTATATATTTATTTATTTATTCTGGATATAAGGGACACAAACAGGTTAAATACGCACTAGAGTGTATACGGCTATCATGGATTATTCTACCAATTAAGCCCTTTTATTTGATAGCCATATTGAGGTAGTTGTGGAAAAAATATGTAATCAGCCATTTTGTGGGGGCGGCCATCTTGGATTTTATTTTTCTCTTAGTGAGCTCCATTCTACGAATCAAGTCCTTTCATTTGATACCCATACTAAGGTAGTTTTGGAAAAAATATGTAATCCTCCATTTTGTCGCGGCGGCCATCTTGGACTTTAATTATTTCATTGTGAGCTTTATTCTACCCTTTGAAGCTTGTCAAAGTGACTTAGACCTCTTGGAAGAGTATTTTAAAGAGAATAGCCTATATCTTAACCTGTCTAGGTCAATGATTTCAAGAATAAAACGGATAGCTATTAGAAACCGTCCCTACGTATTTTTAATAGACCTGCGCAGGAATTTTTAACCCCACACTGGGAGGTTTACAGGGTGCACTTGCACATGCGCAGTTATCCAAATAGTTTTTATAGTTAAAAAAAGGAGTTGGTACCAATATCAAAATTTGCAGTATTTTAATAAATATAGTGTTTACAACACTAAAAGCATTTACTTTAATAGAGACAGGAACACACTCGTCGTA
>JACEGR010011615.1:0-14322 GCA_014170235.1 Listronotus bonariensis | reverse complement strand
CGTTCCGCTTCTGACACCAAATGTTCCAAAACACCTCGTATAAAAACACGTGCCTTCGTTTTTATACCTTTATTAACAATGTAACGTAACTATGGTTACAATAACGGCAAAATCTTAAATTGTCAATGTCTCGAAGTTTACAGCACAAAAGTCGAATCTGTACTAACTGATCAGAGGTTTCCCGTCGCCCTTTTATAGTATGGTGGAAGAGTAAAGAATGATCTAGAATATTCGAGAAATATCGTGAAAATTCCATAGTACATGATGGCATAAAAGTTATTAATGGATAATTCGGGCGTTTTCGGAAACCTTCGAAAGTGATGAAAGAACTTGGAAAAATTAAGGTAAATTATTTAAATAAATTAACAAACTAAATTAAATGATCCTAACTCTCTAAAATTCTATAACCGAAACACATTTTTGAAAGTCTGTAACAATATGAAAAACTATTGGTAACACAAAAAAAATATTTTTTTTGTTGCAAATTAAATGTTCTTTAATTTTGAGGTAGCTATTTTTTTCTAAGATTAAAAATTAAAAAGTTGTTAATGAAAATTAGCGCCACATTTCTTTTAACCGTAATAACTTTCTTTATATTCATTTTGCAAAGAAAATAACAACAGAGCATTTTTATAAAATAACATTTGAATAATAAATTTGGTTAGGTTATTTTAGGAAGAAAAGTTCGTATAAACATATTTCCTAAACCTCATAACTTTTAAGCTACAGGGTGTCAGTTTTAAGAAAAAATCGTTTTCTTATCATAGCTTAGTAATTAAAATATTTCCATGAAATTTAACAGGCACATACTAAGCACCAATAGGAATTTTCCGATGAAGAAAATGTTTGATTATTTTTACCAGTGGCGTTCAAACGGGATGTACACTTGCTTATTAAAAAAACAAAAATGATGCGCCATTGCTTTTTCCAAAAAAAAACATTTATTTTGCAACAAATTTGACCTCCTCTAAATCCCATTTTTGATGCATGCATGCGAAATTGTTTTAAACTAGTAGGCTGATGCCGTATTTTTTGTTTTTTTTTACGCGAAAACGGTGCATTGAGTAATAAAAAGTCAAGAAGTTAATATTGTTGCAAAGTAAATGAGGATATAAAAAATGATTTTTATTTTTGGAAAAAGCAATGGCGTACCATGTTTTTTTGGAAAATCTCCAGTATTTATTCCGTTCGGACGCCACTCGTAGAAATATTTAAAAATCTTGTGAAAAATTTTATGAAAATACCTAGAACAGTTTCAGGTCGGCTGCAAACATCAGATTTTTGATACGATAAGTCGGTCCCACTAACATTTTTTTACGTTGTTATTGGTTGTATTTTAAATATAAAATGTCACAACCAATGACAATGTAGACATTTTTAAGTCGGACCGACTAATCGGATAAAAAAATTGATGTTTGCGGCCGGCCTTAAAGTTATAATAAGAATACGATTTTTTTAAACACCCTGCATTTGTAGCCATCAATTAAATTACACCCTGTTTCTAAATACAACCTGTACAGGGTGTTCAGTAACTTTACCGACAAACTTTAGGGGTAATTAAAAAAAAACAAAAGAGAAAAATCTTAAAAACATATGCCCCAAACGTCTAAGTTTTTAAACTAAGCGGTGTTGTTGGTTTATACCAATTTATATATCTTAAAAAAGTTGAAAGACATTTGTTAACAACAGAAAAAAATTATCAGTGTCGTCCAGGGGTAAAAGGTAACTATTTTCTAAGAATTTTTTTTATGCCACTACCTTTTCTTAAAAAAAGTCGTGGGCGTCACATTTGAGAATGACCTTAACTGGTATAAACACTTTATAGTCTGGGGGCCATGGCAGTTTTGTGGCTGTTCAGTGTCCAGGGAGTTTTAAGGTACGCGTCCACTAGCGACGGGCGGAGACGGATTGGGTCGGGCACTCCTAAGCTTTATGGATATGAGCAAAACCAATTGTAGTTTTACTATAGACTCCCAGAACAATGCAAAATTTTTGGTCATCAGTTTGGACGCTGGCTTGGCTGAATTTATAAAGCGACAAATTATACGTACTGTTTACGTGTGTAGTCGATGGATACCCGCTTCATAAATTCCACGAAGCAAGCGTGCAAGCTGATGACCAAAAATTTAGCATTGTTCTGGGTGTCTATAGTAAAACTACAATGTCTCAAATGTCTTTGATAGGAGGTTGCCTTGTAACTTTTAAGCCAATCAGATGTTCGTATTTATGCGCGCGAATACGTCACTCATACGACTGTTTGAAAATCGTGGTATAAAAGAATGGAAGCAAAATGTTTACGGTATGCTTATAATAAATAAAAATTGTTGGGATAATGTTATTGATATTTACCAGTTTTATCGTCAAATTGGTTTTTAGTAGGTTTTTAAAATAGAAAGTTTCTTGGCTTAACTCAGAAACAGAAACTCAAACCGGATTTCGGGATGATCATGCATGCTCGCCAGCACTGGCGAATGTCTCTGATGATCTTTTTCAGGCTACCGATGAAGGAAAAATCAGAATTGTGGCGCTATTAGATTTCTCTAAAGCTTTTGAAACCATAAACCACGAGTTGTTTTTGGCAATTTTACATCATATTGGTCTTTCTGAAAGCGCAGTACACTTTTTCTCTAATTTTCCTTTCAACAGATCTCAGGCGGTTCGAATTGGTACTGAAGTGTCGTCCCCGATATTCATTGGAAGTGGTGTGCCCCAAGGCTCTGCTTTCTGTCCCCTTTTATATGCCATTTATACTTTATTTCTCTTAAATGCCTTAGAATGATGTTTTGCTCAATATTACGCTGACGATACGTAGGTGTATCTATCGTTTGATCGAGCCCACCTTGCCTAAGGCTGTAACACCTTAAGTAAAAACTAAATTTATTAAACAAATTGTCATAAAAACATTCTCTTTTGTTAAATCCAAAAAATGCTGTGTAATGGTGTTTAACCACGCAGATGTCTCACTATGTCTTTAAAACACATTACATAAAATATAGTATTAGTAAGCGACAATAACCTGTTTGTTAAATCATAAAGTAACATACCTACGAATAAGAGAAACCATGGCATGCTAAAATTTTCGTACCGCTTTTGCGGCAGGCTTGTCATTTTTCCAGTTTACACTTTAAATGCGTCGGTCGAAGCCACGCCTCGTGTAACATCAGCGGTGGGGAGACACGTAAGCTTACTGAAATGACTAACTGGCGGTATTTCAGCGAGAAACGAATAAAATTATATTGGGAGTTTTCGCATGACCTGTCCTTAAATCGGCTATTCCATTATAACTCTTATATTTTCCTTACTCTATGGTTAAATAGATATTTTGAGTAGTTGTTATTTAATTATAATTAATTATAATAATTTAAAAGGTTGAGTTTGATCAGGGAGGCGTTTCAGGATGCCTCATCTGGCCTTCGCCTTTTTCTGAATTTAATATATATTTGTTTTTTGTATTGCTGTTTTATGTAAACTATAAAAATTCAGAAATAAAGACATTTATTATTTAATATTATTATTATTATAATTCCCGTGTTTTCCCTTTCTGTTGTTATAAATAAAACAGTTTTTTTTTTGTTTAAAGGTCTTTAATAGTTCTTTATAGACTTGCCTATGTCACTAGCTGCATCCACAAATTTTAATTTTTAGTATTTGAAAAAAATTGAAAAAGTAAAAAACGTGTTTTTTAGACAGCCGCCATTTGGGGAATTTTCTCTCGACATTTTCGTAGTTCCGGACATAGCGACATTACTCTAGATTAATATTTTTTTTGTCAGAGTGCTAGGAGGGTTGGAATCGTGGGCATGGTCATGTGCCAATTTTTTGAGAACCCCACACTTCATCAGCTGCTATATATATATATTTTTAATTTTAACTTTTTTAGTTTTTAAATCTATTTTTATATTTTTATAATGCTAATAAATAACTCATAAAAAAATGAAAAGTAAAAATATTCATTGGTGTTTTTATGGCACTTCAAAAATCACCGAAAATACAACCCTAAAATTTGAAAATACATGATTTTTCTATTCGCTAGCAGTCAACAAGGATAATAAAGGTAAATTAATAATTAAAAAGAAATACATATATTTAATAATTGTAAATTTCCCAATGCCTTCATATTGCTTTCATTTTTTTTACCATCTCCATACTACTACTACTACTACTAAAAAGTAATACCTACTTTGAGTTTCACTTTTTTATTTCTGGGAGTACTTAGGCTGCTCTCTGTACTTTCCGATATGGTTTGTAACTTGGCCTGGAGCTCTTCCAAACTGCTGGTTACTTCTATTTGGTCGTCATCAGGATGGTTTCGAAACTTATCTAAACGAAGTTCATCAGGCATTTCGTCCTCTAGAAAATAGCATATTGTAAACTTTTCAATTTAATATTTCTTGATTTATTTTGCTTACAGTTGCGAGTTATCTGGGTAAACAGTAAACATAGAACCTTGTGGTATGCAAGAACCCGAGCTTGTATTTTGTGAAACAAAAGATGTCACAAACATATCTGTTAGATTTTTGACCCAGTAATCCATTATATTAAAGAAAGGCCCTGAAAAGAGATAGGTATCTCCATCGCGCTGCATTTGTTTTGGAAGTCGGGCCTAGTAATTTGTTGGAGAACCCGAAACTGGAGTGAAGGGTACTATAATCAGCAAAACTATGAATGGAACTGGTTGTGCGAATGATAGAAGGTTGTTGATATAAAAAAAACAGAGTTGGTGCCAGTACCCAGCATTAACTTGGCAAAAGCTTAAAAAGTAAATATTCCGACCGTAAGTTTAGGCAAGGCGCAAATTGAGACACGCATAACGCGTGCTACTCGACGCAGCACAGCACGTACTTTTGTAAATAACGTTTTAAATTAAATTGTACAGCGCAAATTGACTAGCGACGCGTTTATCGAAAAGACGTTAAATTTTTGTGACAGTGACATAGTTACTCGCGTCGCACGCGTTAGACGCGTCTTAATTTGCGGCATGCCTAAAAGAAGCATTGCCTGATTTTTTTTTGAGGAACTTCTAATGCCAAACCTGATCAAAAGCCTTAAATATATATCAAGAGCAACAATCTGGGATTTACCTAAAACCTCAAGGAACTTATTCCAGCTGTATAATACAAAGAAAAGAGAATCTGCTGTAAATATTTTGTGACGAAATTCATACTTGCCGTTCATATCAGAATTTTGTATTTTCCAGATCCTTTAAGATAACACAAATTAATAAATGTTTTCATTGTTTTAAAAGAAATAAGAAAAGTAAAATAGGCCCATTGTTACATAAAAAAGTTTTCGATCCTGTAGCTTACCAGACTGACAACTTATCAACTTATTTTAAATCGTAACGACTATTCTTTATCATGATTTTCGATAATATAAAAAAAAATCGAAAATTTTGTAAATGACTTATACGATTTAGTGTCATATGCCTTTAAGGTTTTAGCCATGCAGGACTTTTTGTAAAAAACAACTTTTTAAAATAATAAAAGATTTTCATATACCGCCAACTTACGTAGACATACTGTATTTACGTCTGAAGCTTATTTACCTAAAATAGGGATGGATGGCCAAATACAATGGTTAGCACATGATACTATAGGTCGCCATTATTATTAACGAGTGTCGTTTTTAAAATGTATTACAATCAAGTTCCAATAAAAAAGAAAAGTACCATTTTGATCAAAACAGATTTCCGTAAAACTTCTTAGTTAGTAGCTAGCATTTTACCTGTTTCATTTCTTCTTGTCCTAGGCCTTTCCATTATGGGTTTTTAGGTAAACAGCAGTCTTTTAACGGAAGGCTATCTTCAGCAGATTTCTTTCTGGCATTTTCCAAGTCTTTTTCAAAGCACGGTCTCGTTTTTGAAAACATTTTTGGCGCGGGTTCCTCTGTTATATGTTCGTCACTGGAACCACTCCATTTCTTCTCGTTGTCTTTCTTGTCAAGGGTTTTATTTAATGAAGTTGATGAGTAGCTAGTTCTATTTTCGATTTTTTTTCATAGCACGGTCTCGTTTTTGAAAACATTTTTGGCGTTGGTTCCTCCGTTATGTGTTCGTCACTGGAACCACTCCATTTCTTTTCGTTGTTTTTCTTGTCAAGGGTTTTATTTAATAAAGATGATGAGTAGCTGGTTCTATTTTCGGAATTTTGGCTGTCTTTTCTTTTTGATTTAGGAATTGATTCCTGGGAACCGTGCGAATGGGTTTGTATAGATTCTCGATTGCATCGTCCTGTTTTTGGTCTTGAGGTAACTTCTTCGCTCGCTTCTTCGTTGATATCGCTTTACAAAAAAATAAAATAAAAATAAAATGAATTACTAGTAAAAGGTCGAAATTAAAATACCGGTGTTCCTATCAGCTGGCTCACTCCTTTAACTTTTTTATTATTAAAGATATCAAAATAAAATTTGAGAGGCAGGTATATCAGATAAATGTGCATTGTTTCACGTATTTAGTTGTGTTTTAATAACTTTAGATTTATATTTTTACTTTACTTTGTTATTTTAAATGGGTCCCCCAGTATATTTTTACTTATTTAAACAGAAATATAGAAAAGAAAATGACATTCCCAATAGGTACTCCATTAGTAGTTCTTCAATTTTTTATTTTCAATATTAAGTGCCACGAATGTAATAAACATTTTCGAGTGCTAATTAAACTAGAAAAAATAGGCAGAATCTGATCTAATAAACAACAATTACTTATTGTTTTTTTAGCCATCTTCGGTTTGTATTAATACCTCCCTAATATGGGCTAATTAATGCTATTAGGGAAAAAATTGTTAATATGGATTTTTGTGGTATATGTACTTTCACCTGAAATATGTGTGTGGTATCAAATTGTTGGTAAAAAAATACTTTTATAGTTAGCCATCCTCGATCCATTTAGTTATATGGGTGAGCCACCGGCTAGGGACACTTGACATAGATTTTATCGCGGCTGACATGGCTATAATTTCTAATAGTCCAAGGGCCCCTGAGTGGCAGACCTTCGTTATTTTTAAAACCTGAAAATTTCTCCCAACATAGGTAGAAGCACTGGTAGACTATGAAGATCTTTGATAGGTACCAGCTACCAAAGGTTGATGAATTAAAACTTAACTTTTGTCATTTTGTAAAATTTAATTTTATATACTGCATGAACAATAGGTTGGTATATTGGCCTGTAATGTAATAACAAAACAAGAACTATTAGTTACCCCTGTTTACATGCCGGTATTTTGTTAGACTGTCTCGTTTTCTCACATTGCCTATGTGTTATGTTATTTAGCCGATTCGGTATACAGTGTGTCCAAAATTGGTAGGGAATGTATTGGGATATTGGAAACTAGAAGAGATAGAAAGACGGTTAAATGGGGAAAGTTATAGACCATTTAACCTTTAATTTAATGCGGTTTTGATGACGGCCGTATCTCGTTTGGTTTTTGAGTTATTTTGAAAAAACTAAAAATGTGCATTTTAGAAAAAGTGCTGTAGTTTTTTTATTTCAAATAATTTTTGGAATCCGTAAAAACATTGTTAGGGCAACTTTTTAAGAGGAATACATTCCTGTATTTAGATTTTAATTTTAACGTTTCGGTTTTAAGATATCATCATCAACTTTTGTTTTTCTTATGGCCGCCATTTTGTTTTTTTCTACATTTTCAAAGAGCGTTTTATTCCCTTTAAAATGATGTATAATACTTAATTAAAATTTTTTTGTTTTATGTCAAAAACATTAAAAACCATTTTTTGGTCGAGTTGGCCATGACTGCCTCTAGAAACAATTGCGAAAATGTCGTTGCTAAGACGAAGTTGTCAAATATTCTCATTTAGTTACATATTTTATTGTGTTATTGGAAAATTGTGTTAAACGTATCCACAAAAATGCCGGAAATTTTTTCAAACGAAGAAACATTTGACATGTTAGTTATTTATATTAAAAATCACAGAAATGCGGAGAATGCAGCAAACAATTATTTTGAAAGTTTTCCCGAAAGACATCAACCTGGGATAAAAATCTTCTCCACACTTACTATCAACCTACTTGCATATGGAAGTTTTGAAAAACCTCGACATTTTGAACTGTAGCGTTATTTTTTGGCAAAATTATTATTTTTTTTATTATTTTATTAATATTTATTAGTTCCCTGGTTGCAACTCATGTAGAAGATATAGGATTATCGGCAAAATATTTTTGAATAATTCTATTTCGATTTTCGGTATTTTCTTGATATATTTTGGTCGAGGTTTTTCAAAACTTCCATATGCAAGTAAGTTGGTAATGAATGTAAAGAGCATAGTTTTTCTTAGGATTTATATTTTTTCCAATTGTTAGTGCAAATTAAAAGAAGATACGTTTGATTTTTGTATTGTTATAGGTTGAGTTAAACACAATAATATAAAAAAGTAAATATACTAATTTTTGGTAGAAAGTACAGCTTTATATTATTATTATTAAATATTTTAATCTGTCATTACAAACAAAGTAAATCTCCGTCTTTGTTTGGGTACATAGGCTTTTAAAAATCAAAAATAGTTTTTTAACATAGTTTATTTTTAGGAATCAAATGGCAATTGTTTATAAAGCTATTTTCCTATGCAGTCATGGCCAACTTAGCAAAAATATTTTTTTCCTTTTTTGACATTAAACAAAAACATTTTAATAAAGTGTTGCACATTATTTTAAAGGGAAAAAACGCTCTTTAAAAATGTGCAAAAACAAAATGGCGGCCATAAGAAAAACAAAAGTTGATGATGATATCTTAAAACCGAAACGTTGAAATTAAAATCAAAATGCATGAATGTATTCGTCTTAAAAAGTTGCCCTAACAATGTTTTTACAGATTCCAAAAATTATTTTAAATAAAAAAACTACAGCACTTTTTCAAAAACGCACATTTTCAGTTTTTTAAAAATAACTCAAAAACCAAACGAGATACATCCGTCATTAAAACGGCATTAGATTAAGCTTTAAATGGTCTATAACTTTCCCCATTTAACCATCTTTTTATCTCTTATGGTTTCCAATATCCCAATACATTCCCTACCAATTTTGGACACACTGTATGTAATATGTACTACTTTAGGGGACTTCTACAATGACAAATAAGAACAAAACTTCATATGAACATATGTTCTAAACGTCTTAGTATTTGAACTACGGGGTGTTTAAAATTTTAAAAAAAAAAGTATATTTTTTTAATACAAATTGTTTTACAAAATTAGATATTTTTAAAAAATTTAGGAGACTTCTCCTATTCAATAAAAAGTATTTTTTGACATACAAAAAAAAAGTTTTCACGAGGGATTTGGGATAAATATTTTTAGGAAAATAATGATGCGCCACAACGTTTTGTTAAATTAAAAATATTTTTTTGTATTCTCGTTTAATTTTCAAAAAATTTATTCTCCTGATTATTTTTTTATTACATGTACGGTTTTTCGTAAAAAAATATAAATTATTCCTCGGCACGGTCATATCGTTATCGAATAACAGTATCTAGTATAGGGTAGATATTATGTTAAAAGTACGGCTTATTACTTAGTTAGCTTTACCAATTATGATATAAAATAAAAGTTGCAACACGAATGTATGGACCAATTTTGCACTTAAGAAATTTATTTTGCTCTAAAAAATAAATTGAAAAGATGATAATAATTACTGTAGAATTACACAAATGA
Organism: Listronotus bonariensis; assembly: GCA_014170235.1. Classification (NCBI taxonomy): domain Eukaryota; kingdom Metazoa; phylum Arthropoda; class Insecta; order Coleoptera; family Curculionidae; genus Listronotus; species Listronotus bonariensis. The sequence continues at coordinate 4,662 of JACEGR010011615.1, read as the reverse complement.
CGATGCCATGAAATGGTTAATATTTATTTGCGCAAAATTGAACGAAAATTCAAAAACATATTTTTATTTTAAGAAAAACCCATTTTTTAAATATTTACCCTTAACCCCTCATGGACGACAATGGTAAAAATTTAGTTTTTTTTATGTTAGAAAATATCTTTTATTACATGTAAGACGTATGCCATTTTTTTACATCCAAATGGGTTTAAAAGTTATTAGAGAAAAACGATATTTTTTAAAAACTTTTAACACCCTGTAGTTCTTCAAAAACTAAGATGTTTAGGACACATATTTATATAAAGTTTCGTTTTTATTTTAAATTGCAGAATAATCCCTTAAAGTTTCTCGGTAAAGGTACCCATTTAAACCCGGTAATTTGTACTTCCTTCAACGCCCTGTCATCGGTTCTAGTAACAAAAGTAGTTAACATGGTTTAAATAAAGTGTAAAGGGTGTTTATATTTCGTTGCAAGTGCAGGGTGTCTTAGTTATTATTAGTGATAGAGGCAGTTTTTACAAAGTGTTGCTATGTTTTACTGAAACGAAACATTACAGTAGATGATTTTTTAAGGCTCTTTTCGTTTTTGACATACAGGGCAAAATTATTTTTTCCATTTTCGGACCCCCTAGCACTGGCGACGCCAGGGAGGGTCAGGGGTGGCCCGGACCACTCCTGAAAAATGGCTGGCCACCCTTGACAAATTGGTGGTCCTTACCTGTAAGGACATAAAGAAGAAAAGAAATAGTTAGTAGAAGTTAGAACTGGCGGGACACAAAACAACATTAGAGGTGAATATTTAGAATTGTAGAAATGAAAACTTTTTTTGCTCCACAAAATTATTGCGGGATAGGAAGTAACATTATAGTTGACTAAGGAATTAAATTTTTATCGGTGAGAAGCTTTTTTGGTTTTCAAAAATTTTATATCTACCTTAAAATAAAATTGGCCACCCCTAAAATTTTTTGTCACTCCTTGGCCACCCCTAAACCAAAAGCTGGCGTCGCAACTGCCTCCTAGTATTTCAGTTGCCTTGTAACTTTTAACAAAAATATATTCTGATATTAGTAGACCATTTAAAACCTAGTAGCTATTTTATATAGACCGTTAATCGAAGTTTTTAATTTAATTTGATTTTAATTAAACTTAATTTCTCATGGTGGGCTATGCTATTGATAACCAAAGCATGGAGTGAGCCGCCAGTTTATTATTAGTTTTAATTTTACAGCAATATCTAAATTTTAAGTACTTTTTCCTGTCAAGCACCCCCAAATTCACTCCTTGGTTCCTCAAGTTTGTTCACTTGAACTGAATATTTTAGATCAGCGCTACTTATATTTAAAACAGGGTCCAAATCAATATGTATTCATCACATAACACGCACCTTTGGGTTGGTTGGTTGGTATGTGGTATTCTTGAATTTTACTACTGAATAAAAACAATTATTGTTCTGCTGGATGCAAATTGGAACTAATTTTAATTCATGTTCTGTAATTTTTTTTTTACCTTAGTTTTGGTACTCTTACTTGTTCTTTAATATTTCTGCATAAACTTATAACGGCATTTCTACGCTTGCAAACTTAGTAAACCAAGGACTTAATACAGGGGTAAAATAGTTAAAACTAATATATTGTTAAAAAAAAATTATGGACTGACGGCTAACTTTACTTTTTAAGTTCTTAAAACTATCGATTAAGGGTCTAAAAATATGAAATAACTACAAGCAGGCCTGTCGACAGGAGTGGAAATTCAGAATATTGTTTAAATATAGTAATTAAATGTTTGACTTTTGTGTATTGTGCATAATTTTTACGATAAGAATTTAATATCATTAACCCACACATATTTTAAAGAAAGAAAACAACTTAAAATTATTATGTCAAAAAATGAGGATTTTATTATTTTTATTTTTTAGGTCGTAAAAAGCAGGTCTTATTATTTAAATTTTCCAACATTTTTTATGAAAGATTGGTCCAACCAAAAAAAAGTATTTATTAAGAGTACAGACTTATTTAGTAGTTCATTGAAAAAAAACATATTTATTTAAGGCTGATAAGTTAATTATTGTGTAATATTTTTTACACATATACAGGATGTCTCACGGTATCATGGTACTTTAGACGTTTACGAAAAACGGGACATTGTATTTTTTGAAAATTTTGCAAAATCGGTAATGGCTTGTGATCTACTGATATATATATATATATATATATATATATATATATATATATATATATATATATATATATATATATATATATATATATATATTTAATGATGCAGGGTTGCTGCCTATACCAAAAAGTGGCATCAACTTTAATATTTTAAATGAAACACTGTATATTTTGGTAATTTTGGTTCCCACTACTTTCTGAATATTTCTGCCTAATATTATCCTATACCTATCTCTAACGGTTTTTGAGTAAAATATTATTTACCATATTTTTGTTCAAAACATGTCTCTAAATAAAAAGCTTTTATTACTCAATCTGCATATTATGTAGACACTTGAAATTTTGGGTGTAGCATCTCAATGCCCTCTACATTGATTTCGTATAAAGATTTTTTTTAAATTATACAGGGTCGCTTAAAATTCGTGGTTTGACCTACAGATTAACAATAGTAAAAAGTCAATTTTTTTAAACGGAACACCTTGTATATTATCAAAGAATTTGAAGGACCATAAGAAGCCTTTTCAGATGATATATCTTTCTTTCTTTAAAAAGTAATATTTAACATAATAAGTATTCATTAAAGATAGCCATGAAATGTCATGACACACCAACTGTCAAATCATATTGTTATTTTGGCTGTCCCATAAAAATCATATGTTTGGTTCATAATTCAAAAATGACTAAATAAAAAAAAATAACGACATCTGGGTTCTAACTAATGTCAACTTACATCAGTTTTTACTTTTGTATGTTCTACAGTGTGTCCCAGGATAGGTGTTACAATAGGACAAATGGACCAAAAATTTTTGAATTTTAAGACAAAATTTAGGGAAAACTGATCGCATGGTCCAAAACTAATAATTACAAAATTTTACTCCAATTGGTATTATACAGGGCGAGTTATAACTAACAATATGAAAAATACCCAGAAGCTAACTACTTTTATTTTTTTAAAAGAACAAAATTGTATTAGTAAATGTTGTAGAGAATTAAATTTTATGTCAAAATTTAAAGTTAAAGCATGAGAGTAAAAAAATGTAACCGTAAATTTTTACATACGCATTACAACGTAAAAATGGACAAGGGAAAGCAAAATTAAAAAAATAATAATAATAATTTTAAATATATTTTAAAATTCGCTGTCTTAAGCCAAGTATTTTAAAAACTGTTAATGCATAATGTAAAAAATAATTAAAAAATAACTCTAATTCTTTTATTTTAAATTTTGACAAAAAAATAATTCTTTACAACATTTCCCTGTACAATTTTGTCGTATTTTTAAAAATAAAGGTACTTTACTCTTGGTCATTTTTACATGTCTTTCGTTTGTACAGGGTGGCTCAAAATTAAGCTAAAACCCTCGACTTTATTTTTTAAAGAGAAGTGCCTTTTTTCGTACATTTTTTTATTAACATTGAATTCTAACTATGTTTTATGTAGTGTGTCCTATACCTAAAGTCAACAATAAATTATTATCGGAAAATCTACCACTGATTTCTTTTAAATTTGTGAAGACATATAAGTTGGAAAAAATGCAAATAAAATTTACGGTGTTCCTTGAAAAGTGATACAACGATATTTGTTTTTGTATACAAGGTGTCCCAAAAATAAGTCATATAAAAGAAAAATACAATTTAAACTTGCTTAATTAAGTATACAAAATATTTTTATTTTTCTCTATATCTGACAGGTTTTCTAATAACTCTTCCTAATCTATTACTATTATATTTATCATTACAATTTTGGATTACATCCGTAGTAGGTTTATTAGTGTCACAATTAGGTTAATTAGTTTAAACAAGTCTATCACTAGGTTCATTATAATCTGAATTATTGCTATTTAAAATACCTGAGGTACTTAACGAAAAGGGGCTAGATTCAAATTGTGTGGAATAAGCTTCAAAATTATTTTGTGGCTTGAACATGTTTGTCGAAGGTCTCAAGAATGAAGAATTCCTTCTTAAAATTTGACCAGAATTTTCTTTTACTAGATAAGAACGAGGGTCAGAAGTTTCATTGACAATTTCCCCTGGAACCCAACATCTTTTTTCAAGATTTCTAATTATTACACTATCTCCCTTTTGAAAATTAGAACGAAATTTATTCATCACCAAATTATTTTTTTAACGATAACACTTATTTTTTACTACATTTTACATTCTGCATTGATATTTCATGTCCTCTACCTAAAGTCACCCATAAATGTAATCTCTTAAAAAAAGGTTTGTATCTCTTAAAAAAAGGTTTGTTTTTGGAAAAGTGCTGGGACACGTCGATCTTTATTATGTATCAGCACAGACCTAACCACCTTCGCGTAGCGTATTTAGATCTGTGGTATCAGCTAAATTGAATGGTATATCGGCCCAGTAAAGCAACAACAAAGGAAGCACGATTAGTTATTCTATCCGAAATGTTTACTTGCCGGCACTTACGTTAGACCGTCACCTTTCCACACATTCCCTGTATACGATTGTGTTTAGCTGAACATGTA
>JACEGR010011614.1:0-14322 GCA_014170235.1 Listronotus bonariensis | reverse complement strand
ATAAGTAATTTTCTTGAGCCTTAGAATAAACAATTTAATAAGAGGCTCAAGAAAATTACTTTCTTATTATTATATGCAGTTGGGTGAAATATACTGCCTTTATGATTTTATCATACCTTTCAGCTTTTGCTGTACGCCACCTACCTGGAGTTGTGCAAAACTGCTCATCCGAAATTCACAAACCCGTGAACTGATGAGTGTGCCAGTTTCCATTATGGTTTGTTGGTATTACAACATATGCTACTTACGCCATATACACCTAGATGGCACCCTCTTTTACCGTTTTAACCTAACGAATGCTCTGGCTGGTTGTTTTGAAATTGCTTGGCGAGATGGCTCTGGCCGCTGAACTTACTTCCTTGTTCCGACAAGAATTATGTTTAGCGACTGGAAAATCATAGCCAAGTTGTCGGCAATGTACAGCGGTTGTGATGATTCCCAACAAGGATGAAACACGTGTCACCGTCTTCATTGCGACCCGGGGTCATCCATTTATTTGGAGACTCCGTAATTTTAAAGTAACCAGCCAAGTAGTCGTTTCTACCAGGTTATGTATTTGTTTTCTTTTCTTTTTGTCATTTAGGAGCCTCTATGCCCAAGAATTTAAAACTCTTATTAAATTGTTTATTCTAAGGCTCAAGAAAATTACTTTCTTATTATTATATGCAGTTGGGTGAAATATACTGCCTTTATGATTTTATCATACCTTTCAGCTTTTGCTGTACGCCACCTACCTGGAGTTGTGCAAAACTGCTCATCCGAAATTCACAAACCCGTGAACTGATGAGTGTGCCAGTTTCCATTATGGTTTGTTGGTATTACAACATATGCTACTTACGCCATATACACCTAGATGGCACCCTCTTTTACCGTTTTAACCTAACGAATGCTCTGGCTGGTTGTTTTGAAATTGCTTGGCGAGATGGCTCTGGCCGCTGAACTTACTTCCTTGTTCCGACAAGAATTATGTTTAGCGACTGGAAAATCATAGCCAAGTTGTCGGCAATGTACAGCGGTTGTGATGATTCCCAACAAGGATGAAACACGTGTCACCGTCTTCATTGCGACCCGGGGTCATCCATTTATTTGGAGACTCCGTAATTTTAAAGTAACCAGCCAAGTAGTCGTTTCTACCAGGTTATGTATTTGTTTTCTTTTCTTTTGTCATTTAGGAGCCTCTATGCCCAAGAATTTAAAACTCTTATTAAATTGTTTATTCTAAGGCTCAAGAAAATTACTTTCTTATTATTATATGCAGTTGGGTGAAATATACTGCCTTTATGATTTTATCATACCTTTCAGCTTTTGCTGTACGCCACCTACCTGGAGTTGTGCAAAACTGCTCATCCGAAATTCACAAACCCGTGAACTGATGAGTGTGCCAGTTTCCATTATGGTTTGTTGGTATTACAACATATGCTACTTACGCCATATACACCTAGATGGCACCCTCTTTTACCGTTTTAACCTAACGAATGCTCTGGCTGGTTGTTTTGAAATTGCTTGGCGAGATGGCTCTGGCCGCTGAACTTACTTCCTTGTTCCGACAAGAATTATGTTTAGCGACTGGAAAATCATAGCCAAGTTGTCGGCAATGTACAGCGGTTGTGATGATTCCCAACAAGGATGAAACACGTGTCACCGTCTTCATTGCGACCCGGGGTCATCCATTTATTTGGAGACTCCGTAATTTTAAAGTAACCAGCCAAGTAGTCGTTTCTACCAGGTTATGTATTTGTTTTCTTTTCTTTTTGTCATTTAGGAGCCTCTATGCCCAAGAATTTAAAACTCTTATTAAATTATATATATATATATATATATATATATATATATATATATATCTGTGTTGTGGTTCCCTATTCATTTCTGGTCTTCTAAATTGTTTCTTTAAAGCACTGTTAACGCATTCCCACAGGGCGTTGTCTTATGCTGGCTTTGCACGTGTCAAGTAGCTTAAGTAAGTTACCTACTAAGCAACTTAGTTATTTATCTACATGGGAAAGTACTAAATTTAGTGGTTTGCATGCTGCATGTACCTTAATTTAGATACTTGATTTAGCAACTTGATTATGCATTTTGAAACTTGTAATGCCCACTTTAAAGTTGGTTGTGCATCAATAAATTGTTTTGCTTAATCCCTAAGTTTTAATCGTGTTAGCGATATCTTTTTAAAATAACTTTAATTTTGTAATGATGCGGTTTCTTTGAATACAGAAATTCATTTATATTGCTGATCTTTACTTAGAATCAACATTTAAGCAGGCGCGTCCGTCAACTTTGTTTATAAATATGCTTTTTTAATACAAAATATTGTTGTTAGTTTTGGTTAGTTTATCTAATAATGTTACCTCCCCACACCTGACACCATTAGTAGGGACCATCGCTAGGACTTTTTATTATATCATTTCATGTACTTACTGTTGCTGCTGAATATTGGATGTATCTAATTAAAAACGTTATCCAATATATTTATGATTTCGGGACCTGTATATTGTGAACACCTAATATAAAAAAGTATACATTTTGGGAATTTTAAAAATATACATTTTTGGGAAATTTAAATATATTTGGGTTACTTAACATTGGGAAATTTGGTACATAAAACAATACGTGAAGTGTCAAGGTTTAAAAAGTATGAATCAAACAATTTTCTAGGTTACTCTTATAATAATAAAACAAAAACATTAAACAAGCGAGTAGCCTAGAAATGCAAAACAAATATTGAAAAATTTAATATTTAAAGAGAACAAAATTTTAAGACATTGATTGATTGGTTTATCAGATAACAAGCAGTTAGTGAAGTAAAGTATAGAGTTAAAGTTTAAGTTCAGCCCCGTACGGGCTATCCCTAGGGATATGCCCGTACTAATTTAAGTTAATCAAATAAGTTAAGTTGGTTTTTAATGCAAAGTTAGTTTTGATGGTCCACCGGTCTCATTGTCCCAAGAAGATAGTTCCATATGGTACATTTGCCCAGTGACGTAAAGTGGCCATATATGTAATTCCAAAATTTTATACGTCACAATATAACACAAAACTATTACAACTTATTTTCCCTTCATTTAAAATAAAAAAATATTAATTTAAAAAATAAATTTAATATGCAATACCTTTATAACTAGAGTAACTTAATTATTCACTTTCCAATGTTTTAAGACTATTTACTGTGTGTAGTAAAATTATTTATTTGAATATTTAGTGCAATCAAACTCATATTTTCGTAAAAGATATTACTTCTTACTTATTATTTTTTCTTTAATTTGATATTGCTATAATTATCACCAACTGTGTTTTAATTTATTAACAATCAGTAAAAATCATTAATGTACTACCAGTGGCTAATTATGGTTATCATAACAAAAAAATTTACTTACCTAAATATTTTATTAGCGTTTTTAAAAAAACTAGATGATCTTTTAGTGTAGGTATTTCCAAAAGTAAGTGTTATGTTCACATATACCTAAAAGTTAAATAAAAGATTATACAGGGTGTTTCTAAACAAATGCGAACAATTTTAGAAGGTGAATCCTTATTCAAAATAAAGGGTAGTTTGCTTTATAAACATGGGGTCAAAAGTAAGCCATTAGGGAGATATGGCGGTACAAAGTAGGGAAAAATAACGTTTTTTTTTCTATCTAAAAAACAAAATGCGTTAGAAAAATGAAATTGTACAAAAATATTATTATAATAAAAATACACTTTTAAATATTTTTGCACTTTTTTTCTCTCTCTCTTCTTCCTAACCAAAAACCTATGCGATCACCTCAAAAAATATAAATTTAAATAGCCTAATGTATTTAAAAAAATGTAACTTCTGTATTTTTTTTTTGTTAAACTCACCGATTTAAAAAAAATAATAATAAAATGTGAATCATAACGTGTCAGAAAGGGAAAATTTATTTAAAAAAAAATATTTTTTTGCTGTCACCTACTAAGGCATTTATTATATTTTTCATTTAACATTACTCGGTAGTTTAAACACAATGTTCTTTTTGTTTTTAAGATTATAAATAAAGACTTTTTTTTCAATTTTTTCGTGATATCTCCCTAATGATTAGCTTTTGACTCTATGTTTATAAGGCAAACTACGATTTATTTTTAACAAGAAATCATCTTCTAAAATTTCTCGCATTTGTTTAAACACACCCTATATATTTTGATTTACTAATTTAAAAATATGAGACCCAAAATATTTAAAAAATAAGTTATTATGTTGTTTTCTATAAATTCATAAAAAGGCAGATAGTAAAACTTCTTTTAAAAATATTATTTTTAACTTAGAGTGTAATAAAATTTCTCTTTTAAAACTTGGTACTTTTTTCCCCTAAATTTAATAATATTAAAAAGAAATTTTTACATATATAATAGTAGCAATTAACAAAATCATCATTAAAAATACTAAAACACTTAATTTGACTTTTTATTGCTAATTTAGTAGAAGCTATCCTTAACCCTTAAAAGACAGCACGGGGTCGCCTATGACCCCACCGAATAATATTTAAGGCAAAAGTTGCCTTATTATATTGCTGCTACACCTACCTTTGTAGCTTGGCTATTACTATCACCACAGCAAATAACGTATGCCGCAGAAGTTTAATGCCTGAATTATAGGTGTTTGGGTTCGCCGGCGACCCGTGTTGTTGTTTGCGTAACAAAAAACGACATGTCTATCAAAAAAAGATATTTAAGTTAAAAGAAACTAAAAGAGATTAAAAGAAGACATGAAGAAAGTAATAGGGATATTGACAATAATAGTTATTACTTAAGTGATATTGAAAGTACATCTGAAGAACAAGAAGAGAAAGAAGTGGAGGCAGTCGAAATAGTGTATGAACCAACTAAAAATGAATCGTGATGATAAAGGACCTTTAGAACATCTACAAAAAAGTGAATTATGGAAGCAGTAGTTACAGATGGCATTTTAAACCCCACACCCCAGGGTGTCCGGAGAGGTGAGGTCAAAAATAATAGCAGTAATAGAGTGAGCCAAAATAATGTTTGTACTTCATATAAAAAAAGTTCTCACGCGCTTCGTTAGGGAGAAATGACCTTTAAAGTTGGAATAAAAAAACCTATTTCAATGATAACTTTGAAACTGCTGCCACAGAACCCAATAATATTTGGGCAACTAAATAACCTTATACTAATGGTTCTTTTCATAAAAAAAAACGGCTGTTCAGTAAGTCGGAATTATACAGGGTGGAACGATTTTTTATTTAATGTATGCATTTTTGATACACATGACAAATTTGACATTTTGCTTTGGCCGTTTTTACAAAAAAAGGTATACTTTACTTAAATCGATATCTTTGACAGGTTTTCATTAAATCGCATTTTAAATCCAGAGAACCATCTTTTTTTATGTAATAAAAAATTACATTTTTTGAGAAAATTATTAAAGTATGATAAAATTATTTAAAATAAAAAAAATATATAAAATTATCTGTATTATAAAGTTTAAGAGGGTAACAAACACCATTTTTAATAATTTTACCACATTTTAATATTTTTTTTCAAAAATATGTTTTTATGATATACAAAATGCTGGTATGTCTGGATTTATATTGCGATTTTATGAAAAACGGTTTAAGATATCGATTGAACTAAGGTATACTTTTTTTTGTAGGAAAAAGATGTGGGAATCAACGGGTCTAGGCAAAATGTCAAATTTATCATCTGTATCTAAAATGCATACATAAAAAATCGTTACACCCTGTATAATTCCGACTTACTGAACAGTCGTTCTATGGTAAGAAGCAGTAGTATAAGGTTATTTAGTTGCCCAAATATCATTGGTACTGTGGCAACTAACGAAGCGCGATAGAACTTTTCTTCATATTGTGACGTATAATTTTCAAATATATACATATAGGGCCTACTTTACGTCACTGGGACAAATTACCATATTGAATTATCTTCTTGGGACCATGAGACCGGTGGACCATCAAAACTAACTTTGCATTTTTTAAAAACCAACTTAACTTATTTGATTACCTAAATTTAGTACGGGCATACCCCCACTAGGGCACTTTTACTACCTACTTCTTATCTAATTTTTTTAAATCTTTCTCTCTTTTCATTATTAGGACAATTTCTGTATATATATACCAAGTTGAACCTAGTATTTTGGTGACTTATCACGTTGTTAACCCTGAATAAAATAATATGACCTAGATTCTGTTATTGTTTTAGTGACAAAAAACCTTGCACTATATTTTCGATTATTTGTTTTAATTTTTTTAATGTGATTTATTTAATGCCGAAATAATGAAATAAATATTAAAATTATTAAAACCCATATACAGGGTGTTCACATATGCCCCCTTCCTGAAAGCGTTGGACCCACAACGCTATTAGAAATGAGCCTAATTTACTTTAAACCCTTTAAAAAAATTAGAAATATTACCGAAAACGATAGTTCCATATAGCTTACAAAAATTTAAAAATCTAACAATATTTTACCTATTATCTAAATTAACGTAAATAATCTTAACTTTCCAAAGTTTTAAAATATCAAAAAGTTTCACCTAAGATTTAAAAAAAATGAAAACAAAAAAATGTTCAAATAGTCTTTAATCCAAAAAATAATTGTTTTGATTGATTAAAAGCCTCGACTTTTTTTTCTAAAAATTTAAAAAATTTCTAGACCATAAAAAAATATTTAAATTTTTTGCTATTGTTGCCAGAATAATTTCTAAATTTAAGATTTTCTCCAAGTAGTTTTATTTAAATATAGTTGTAACGGTTAAGATTATTTTTAGAGAAAAGTCTATATAAAAATATCCCGCTATATAAAATACTTTGAATACATAGTGTTATTACTCATTAACTTTAATATATACATACATGTGTATGTGTACTATACAAAAACACCTGACTTGGTAAACAAAATATGTATATTTGAAACTAGCTAGCGATTATTTGTTTTAATTTTTTGGATGTGATTTCATTAATGCCGAAATAATGAAATAAATATTAAAATTATTAAAACCGATATACCCCTTATACAGGGTGTTCACAATATGAAATACTAACATTATTTTGGCTCACTCTATCACCCCTGTAATTTTTGACCTTACCTTTCCGGACACCCTGTATACACGGAAAGGGAAAAAATAATTTTGCATCTTTCTAAAACTAAAGGAACAACACTAAAAGCTTGGAAATTATATTTTGACGACAACATGCTGCATAAAATTTTTACTCATACAAATGAAAAACTACGTAAAAATAAAATACACTTTTTAAAGACACAAAGATATACAAGACAGACAGATAAAACAAAATTGGAAGACGTAATGCTTTACCGCACACAAATAATGTTTTGAAGAATAATTATGAGGATCTAACAAAGATGTTTAAAAATAAATTTTCTTTTCCTATACAAAATTACTGGTTTCATTACAAAACAACCAAAAAATGCAATTCGCTAGTTCTTTGGTTGTTTGAACTTTAAAATAAAAATAATTTTTCATGGGGTCATATGCGACCTATGTTGTGGTTTATGTATGAAAATTTGTATGTTATCGTTTATGGGTTAATTTGTTCTAATTTTACTTGAGGTAACTACGCCCTAATGAGAAAAATTACGTTATAAATCCATTGCCTTAGCATGTTCATATGAGGAGACGTGTTAGACAAAGCTTTTATAGAGATACATATTTGCAACTTAGTATTTGATAATTTTAAAAAACAGCTTTTGATTGTTTTTTAACACGGTATTCATTTGAACTTTTATTACGTCATTGTTTTAACGAATGAGTTAAAAAAGATAAACACTTTGGAACTTTGGCCAAAGTTTCGTTGGACATGCTAAGGCAGCGATTTCCGAAAGTTAATGTTTCTACCTTAGAGCATATAGTTACCAGAGGTTTTGATAATTTTAACTTTTGTATTTGAATTTAAAATGTAACTATTACTTAAAATTTAACAAATCTATATTTTTATATATGCGCTGTGTATTTACTTACACGAGTATAATATATGTATTAAATTTTTCTACTTACTGTATTATTTTTTTATGGTTATCAACTCTGGTTTTTCTCAAGCCCAGTAAAAGGTTAAATCGTTTTTAAATTTTCTTGCTTTGGTAACCTTTAATTCTAAAAAAATGATGTATAACAAGTTTAATAACAACATCTTTCACACGATTGTGACAATTGATGGCATAAGCCGCGGACGAGTTAATATACACTTTGGCTACATAAGTTGGCGTCATATTGAAAAACATTTTTATTAATTATTTTACGAAAGAAAAAGTTATTCTGCATGATCTAAAACCTAAAATGCCACCATCAGATATCAAATTGTATCAGTCATCTACGAGGTTTGGCCAAAAAACGTAATTTTTGCGAAAGAGTAAAGTAGCTATATTTTTGCTAATATGGAAAATTGTCATAAAGAAAAGATGTTTAGAATTCAAAAATTCTTCTAAATATGAAATATTGTTTATTTACAAAGAAAAAATAGATTTTTGTTCCGCTACAATCGAGAAAATTCAGGTTTGTACATTAGTACATTGTACCTTCTCTTGTAAATTTAAAAAGTTTATTTAAAATTTTCCTATGAAGTTTACAGTTAAAAAATGTATTGCACTAATGTACAAAACTTAAATTTTTACCATTTTTGCCGATTTTTTTTTGTTGTAAATACAAAAAAATCTTCTTTAGAAGTATATTTAATTTCTATATTTATTTTTTCTTTATAACAATTTTCAATATTGGCAAAAATACCTGTACTTGAGCAAAAATTACATTTTTGGCCAAACCTCGTAGATGACTTATACAATTTAATAAAGTGCTCGCCAAAAAAATAGGGACAAGCAATTTTTAGCACCGTATTTAACTTGTAGTAACTTTGGTTGCGGATTTCGGTATGTTAACCCTTAACCGGCGTGGTCGAAAAGTTTAACACTCAGTGCGTCGCGGAGTCCCTTGGACTCCAAGATAAAAAAAGTAATGTTTTTTATTACTAACGAATTAATTTGTTGTAACTTCTTTACTAATCAAAGACCTTTAGAAAATTAAACATTTATTTATTACAAACTATTTAAAAACCAAAATAAAAAGTCCTTATTTAAAAATAATATTTTTTTAAAACAAAATAATTATTATGTTCACAGTACTTTTATTTAAAACAAAAAAATAAACAATTTAAACTCTTTCTACTGAAAAGATGTATAGTAAGGTACATTCTTGATAAAAACAAAATAACATATTTTTTAATTAAAAAAATAAAAAATTGACAATGCCTCAAAAAGCTCAATAAACAAAAGATATTTACGGGTCGAAAAATTTCCCTACCCGTCCCATCTGTTGAAAAAATTGATTTTATGGACTCATTATTGGACTTAAAGGCTGCTGTTAACAACAAAAGTCCCAGAAAACCATTTATTTCAACATTATTGGTTTCTTTATACTCTGTTCGATTTTGATTTCCTGGCTTTTCACGAAATTCTTGAAGTTTTAAATTTGTATAATACCAACGATTTATTTTATTTAACAAATATATCATTGATAATACACAACAATATCTAGTATATCTTGTGAGAAAATTTGCTGCCATGCTTCCAAGGGTTCAATTTTCGGTAAAACATTTTTATTTCCCGGCAATTTCAATATATTGTGAGCTGGTGTTCTTACATTTGGGGTTGGTTCAGTAGCAGCCCATTTATATCTATTTTTTCCATAAAAATATTTTACTCTTGAATCACTTGTATCACTGTCTTTTCACTTTCATTATCAGAAATCTCATCTTGGTATTCAAATTCAGATTCACTTTCAGAAAGCTCGCTCCCCGTTTCGTGGTCACTTGTAATTGCATTCTCGAGACTAGTATTGCTCTCAGGATCGCCATCTTGGTCCGAAAACTCTGAGTCACATTCCTCAAACCATTTCTGTGCAACTTGCTCAAAGTCAGAATCCGTGGCTTTGATTTTTCGGCGATTGTCCGACATTGTTGCAAAATGTAAAAATATTACACTAACTGCGTCGCGGAGTCCCACGGACTATGAACTTTCCTTACATGAACCAGCCTTGATGATCTGCCGATGTCGACTGAGTGCGCAGCGAGTCTACGTACCATATGAAGCTACTGAATAGCGCGCGCCATCTAGATAGTAAATACGGAAGTTATTACACAATTTATATTTGTTAGAGTCCCAGGGACTCCGGGACGCTGGTTAAGGGTTAAAGCCCATTTCGTCTAGATGACATGGCGCAAAATGATTTTTGAAAAATAATCAAATGTTCATGGTATACAGGGTGGTCAATGAACAGATGCAAAATTACAAAAAGTTTAAAGGTGTGTGATTCCGGTAATAATTTTTTTCGCATTTAATTATAGGTCATTATTAAAGTAACATCAATATCTCCAGACGTTTTTGCCAGTTTTTTGATTACAGCCCTTTAGCCACAAAGACACTACTAAACAAAAAATGTGTCAAAACTTTGCTACCAATATCTTTAAAACGCTGTAACTTAAAAACGGCTTTACCGATTTCGACCAGGTTTTCACATTCTGAAAGCGTATTTTCTGGTTCTTTTTTATTACCTAACCACTTTATTGGTAAATGGCCATTTCTATAAAATACAGGAGTCAAACTAAAAGTAAGGATAAAATTGCACAAAATATGGCTATTGTTCGTTTTAAGCTATGACAATTGGGTTGTACGTTGTTGTTTGGTTTGAAATTTGGTCAATACGCAGCTTCGGTCAATACCTCTGGACGGTTTTTTACTTTTTCGATTAGTGCCCTTTGGCCACAGATACGCTACCAGGCAGATCCATTGTCCTAAAATGTGTCTTTTGTGGATTTTTTGATGTGATCTGGAAATTTTGACTTAATTGCTACCTAATGATTTTTTTTGTACAGGGTAATCAAATAAAACTGACTCTTTCATTATACAGGGTGTTTCAGATTTTAATCGGGAAAATTTAATAGACGATAGACACATGAAAAAATAAAAAAGTCTATATAAACATGTATGTTTTAAAGCTTCGTTCTCTAGATACAGGGTGTTAAAGTTTTGGAAAAAAAAGGTTTTTTATTCATAGCTCAAAAATCCCTTGGCCGATTTTCCTTAAACTTGACAGGTTTGTTTCTCATGATAAGAAGTATCATTTGATGTAATGAGATTTACCGTAATTATTGCAGTTGCGTCCCAGAGGGCAACCTAGTTAGTAAAGATAGAAAAATAATGGTACGCCACTGCTTTTTTATAATTTTGTAATTTTTTTAATTAAGCATTTAAAAATACAACTTTTTTATTTCTTGTTCATTTTTCGTATCTTGCTTTGTTTTGAGAAAAATAAAATAAAAACTAATACTTTATTGCTTGGCCCTATAGCAAAAATCAAGAAAAATACAACTTTTTGTTTTTAAATAATTTTTCGTATTTTGCTTCGTTTTCGAGCACAAAAAATAATAAAAAAAATCCTGTTCTTTAGTGGTCTCCTAAAACATACATTTAATGTTTTTATTTTTTTTAAAATAATAATTGTTAGTAGAGGATGCGTGCCTTGCGCGCGCTCATCTCTTGCGTCGCTTGCGCGCGCAGTCTGAAGTTAGCTACAGGGCCTAGCGCCCAAGTTAGACAACCCGGGGCGCACCAACTGAAGTTAGCTACAGGGCCTAGCGCCTAAGTTAGGCAACCCGGTGTGCGAGTGAAGTTAGCAGCAGTACCTAGCGCTTCGGCAACCCGGTGTGCGAGCGAAGTTAGCTACAGTACCTAGCGCTTCGGCAACCCGCCTACCAAGGACTCCCACCTGGCGTTGAGGCAGCGTGGCTAGTTAGGTAACCCGCTTAGCTACAGGTCAGTTACAGGTTGCGTGCGTGTGTACTTGTGAAATTGCTAAGATGTCGGTTAAGATGCCGTCATAGGATCTCAACCCGTCTGGACCCGGCTGTGTTGGGGGATAGCATGATAACTCGCTAGTGCGATAACACACTAGCATGCTAGGGGTCTTTTCGAAATTTGGAAATATCGAAATTTTGCGCCAACAGCAGCAGCAGCATCATCTGTCAGATGTCATCTGTCAAATAATTAGGTTGAAGGCTAGAGGGGTGGTATGAATCAACAGCTGCGTGTCAGGCACATGCAACACCCTTGCATATCAAGAAGGCCCCAGAGGTTAAGACGAATTACATAATAATACTATGGACACCCTGTATACAATAAATTAGAGTAAAACTACTTAGGTCATACAAAAGATAACGCACGTGTTCACTGAATCATGTTATCCAGGAAATAGACTGCGGTTTTTATAGGATCTTGGACATGCCATTTAAACACATGTAAATTTTGTAGTCAAACATGGACAAAGAAGTAACATATGGACAATTAAGTATATATTGGACAATATCTCATAGCGTTTATATGGGAATTTTGTTAAAGATAATGGACTAAGTCTGATATGGACAGGGGAAATTTTGGCAAAAAAACAATATATTTATTTTAACGTACATTATTTATTCTCCTAGTTCTTAAATTACAAGAGACTAATAAGTTTTACAATTGATTCTCTTTGTAATTCACCTTTTTATTTAGTCCTATCGCAAGGGTATGCACCTGTTAACCTTAGTTGTTAAACGATTGACATAACCTCAAACTTTTATGAGTATTGTAAAAATATCGACAAAATGGTGAAGGTAAAATAATAATAATCAAGAAAAATACAGTCTGTAAAAAATACAATTAACAAATATTTCCTAAAATTAACCCCTAAAATAAGACTTAAGGGTATTTTTTAAAAATATTTTATAAAAGGGTATCATGAAAGATCGCTATCAGCCGGGGTACCGAAGGTACTTTTTCCGCTATTTGCGCAAACCTAACTATAATGGTTTAGCCAGAAAATGAGTTTTAGGGTCTGCGCATGTTGCCAATGTGGCTTAAACAGTTTTTGACGTATATTTCGGCTTCTAGTAGACCGATTTTAGTTATTCTTTTTTAAACAATTTATTTTTAATAAGCCTATAAATATTAGTACTAAAAATTTAAATAATTATGTTATTTGAGTGTAAATAGGGCCTTAACAGTTTTTAACGTATATTTCGGTTTCTAGTAGACCGATTTGAGTTGTTCTTTTTGTTAGTAATTTAATTTTTATAAATCTACAAATAATAATACTAAAATTTTTAATAGTTATGTTATTTCAGTGTAAATAGGGCCTTAACAGTTTTTAACGTATATCTTGGCTTCTAGTGGTTTGATTTTAGTCATTCTTTTTTAAACAATTTATTTTTAATAAATATATTAATATTAACACTAATAATAAATATGTTATTTGAGAGTAAATAGGGCCTTAACAGTTTTTAACGTATATTTCGGTTTCTAGTAGATCGATTTTAGTTGTTCTTTTTGCTAATAATTTAATTTTTATAAATCTACAAATAATAATACTAATTTTTTAAATAATTATGTTATTTGAGTGTAAATAGGGCCTTAACAGTTTTTTAACGTATATTTTGGTTTCTAGTAGATCGATTTTAGTTCTTCTTTTTGCTAATAATTTAATTTTTATAAATCTACAAATATTAATACTAAAATTTTTAATAATTATGTTATTTGAGAGTAAATAGGGCCTTAACAGTTTTTAACGTATATTTCGGTTTCTAATAGATCGATTTTAGTTGTTCTTTTTTAAACAATTATTTTAAATAAATATATTAACACTAATTTTTAAATAAATATGTTATTTGAGAGTAAATAGGGCCTTAACAGTTTTTAACGTATATTAGAAATACAGGGCTGTTTTTGGAAATACAGGGCTGTTTTTGGAAATACAGGGCTGTTTTTGGAAATACAGGGCTGTTTTTGAAAATACAGGGCTGTTTTTAGAAATACAGGGCTGTTTTTAGAAATACAGGGCTGTTTTTAGAAATACAGGGCTGTTTTTAAAAATACAGGGCTGTTTTTAGAAATACAGGGCTGTTTTTGGAAATACAGGGCTGTTTTTAAGGCATGCGTAAGACCGTCAATAGGAGTGTAAACATGGCGGATTATGAAGATATGCGCCGAGCGCCACGTACAGAGGTTGCGCTCCACGCCTTATGACATAACCTTAAACTTATATAGTTCTTACGCATGCGCGAAAAAATGACATCAACATAATATACATTAAAACATAAACATTCGGACACTGTTATGATTGAAACATAACCTAAAATTTATACGGATAAGTCCTCGCCCCGCGTCTAACAATTAGGGCTCCGGGCCCTGCGATAACGCCCCCGCCTAAGCCTTGGGGCCCCACTCGTATTACTGTATAGTTATTTAAAAAACGGCACCGTTTTCTAAAATACGGCACCGTTTTTTAAAAT
>JACEGR010011613.1:0-14331 GCA_014170235.1 Listronotus bonariensis | reverse complement strand
TGTACCTTTCTTATCATGAACTTTAAAACATAAGCATGTTTGATTAAATCCTAATATTTTATTGTATAATCTAATCTATTTTATTAATCCATACTTAGTGCACACCCTGTATTCTAGTTTACCCTGATGATGAACACCTTACTTATCCTGGATAGACAGCTCTAGCCAACGCCACCCTAGCCTTTCTGCCCCCCAGAAAGCGTCATGCCACTTTCCCCCACCCCAGTCATATCGCCATTGGGTAACATGTTGACGTCATCGACTAAACCACAGGCAAAAAAGAACAGCCCTGTATTTATGTTCGTCAAACGGTTTACACTGAAGAGTATGTTGTCTCTCAATGTGCCGTGCTGAAGCCATGGTTGTTGAGTGACGTAGCCAAAACCTATTAAAAAAATTGTCTAACGGTCGTATTCACCAAGCTCTCGGTAACTTTATCAGACTCCAGGGTGTTAAAAGTTTTTAAAAATGATTGTTTCAATCCAGATATTTTTAAAAAATTTGGGGGACGCCTCCTCTGCACCAGAAAAACATTTTTTGGCATACAAGAAAAACATAATTTTACCAGTGTTGCCCATGAGAGGTTCTAAGGTAAATATTTTTTATAAGAAAAATGGTACGCCACTGCATTTTTCTTAAATAAAAATACATACTGTCAAAGAATACCAATCCATAGAACCCACAAGTGAGATTTCAGCGTACCCTAAAAATTTTAGTACCTACTCCTGACCAACAGATGGCGAAAGTAGTACGATGTCGCTTTGCTAATACGATTACCATCAGAAAATGATAGCAGTCGCTGACGAGCAGTCGGCCCGATCAGTTAGAGCGAGGATATACGCAAAATTTAATAAAAATAAAATCCCCGATAAATGATAGTTTTCATAAGATTATTAAATTTATGATTTCAGAATAGGATATATCGATGGGTTTTTGACAAAGCATCGTAAGCGACATTCGTCAGTTTTACGGGAAACGTTTTTTTTCATTGGCATTATTTCACATGAAGATATGTTCTATATTGGTTCGGCGGTTCATTTAATTAATGGTAGTTATTTGGGTACACGCCAAAAAATAAATTAAAAGTACCAAAAACAAAAAAAAAATAAAGCAAGTAAATTGAGAACTAAAAATTGACGTTTTGGTAGCAAGTCTGCCACCGTTGTCAAGATAAATTGAATAAAAATAAAAAATGTAAAAATTACACTATTATTTAGGTTTAGAATTTTAAAATTTTTAGCTTTTTTTAGGAGATTCTGAAAATTTTGACATTAAATGTTAAATATGTTTGTTTTGTAATTCAAATTAAGAAGAAATCTAAAATAAAAACATTCAGATCTCGGCTTTTCTTTAAAAATAACGCGATGGGAAGAAAAACGTTTCCCGTAAAATTGGCGAATGTCGCTTACGATGTTTTGTAAAAGCGCATCTATATATCCTATTCTGAAATCATAAATTTAATAATCCTATGGATACTGGGTCCATCTATCGGGGATTTTATTTTTATTAAATTTTGCGTATATCCCCACCTCTAACTGATCGGACCGACTGCTCGTCAGAGACTGCTATCAATTTCTGATGGTAATCGTATTAGTAAAGCGACATCGTACTACTTTCGCCATCTGTTGGTCAGGGTAGGTACTAAAAATTTTTAGGGTATGCTGAAATCTCACTTGTGAGGTTCTATGGATTGGTATTCTTTGATACTGTTGACTTTTAATTTGATGCAAGGTTTTCGCGCAAATAAATAAAAATAATTTCTTGGCATGGTAATTTCGTATTCGTATCAATAATATCAAATTCTACAGTTAAAAATTACCTTTGTTATTTATTCTTTAATTAGATAGGGATTTGACCATGCCGAGAAATGGTTTTTATCTATTTACGAAAAACCGTGCATCAAATAAAAAAATCAAGACATCAAATTTGTTCCAAAGTAAATGAGAATTTTGAAAATTATCTTTAATAAAAAAAAATAACCTGGCCCATTTTTTTATTAAAAAATACAGCGTGTCCTAGGATAGACGTTACAAAAGGACAAATGGACCAAAAATTTTGGAATTTTTAAAGGTCCTTATGGGAAAACTGGTCCGCATGGTTCAAATCTGATAAATACAAAATTTTACTCCGATTGGCAATATACAGGGCTGAGAGTTTTAATTAAAAATATGATAAATAATTAAGATGTTTTAGTTTTAAAAATAGGAAAAAACTGTGTAAGTAAATGCTGTAGAGAATTAACTTTTATGTGAAAATTTAAAGTTAAAGAATTAAAGTGATAAAATTATTTTTGTCAATATTTTATATTATGCATTAATAGTTTTTAAAATATTTGGATTTCGGGAGGCGAATTTTCAAAAAAATATTTAAAATGAGTATACTTGTAAATTTTTCTTCCTCCTGCCCATTATTTAAATTGTAATGCGTAATATAAAAAATTGACAATTACGTTTTTTAACACTTATGCTTTAACTTCAAATTTTGACATAAAATTCCTTCCCTACAACATTTACTCATACAATTTTGTTCTATTTTTTAAAAATAAAAGTGGTTGGCTCCTGGGCAATTTTCATATTTTTTAGTTATAACTCGCCTGTATAATACCAATTAAAGTAAAATTTTGTATTTATTAGTTTTGGACCATGCGACCAGTTTTTCCAAAATTTCATTTTAAAGTTAAAACTAGGGCTGGCAACCGAAACCGTTTTTTCGGTTAACCGGTTTTTGGTAAACCGCGGTTTTGGCCAAAACCGAAAACCGGTATTCGAATACCGGTGAACCGGTATTTGAAAACCGGTTTTCGAATATCGGTTAACCGGTTTTCAAATACCGGTTTTTCGGTTAACCGGTTTTTGGTTAACTGCGGTTTTGGCCAAAACCGAAAACCGGTATTCAAATACCGGTTAACCGGTATTTGAAAAACCGGTTTTCGAATATCGGTTAACCGGTTTTATACAGGGTGGTTCATTTAACCTTAGACAGGCAAATAACCAGAAAACGGCGCATTCTAGAAGAAACTGTTTCTAGTAAGAATTGTTTGAATTAAAGGAGCAAATTTAATGGTATTGTTAGTTTGTGACCTTGACTAAAATTTTAAGGTCATATTCATATCAACTTTATTTTTTCAAAAGGGAACTCCAATTTTTTTATTTAGAATCTTAATCTACATACAAAAATTAGCAACTTTCATAATAAAACTTTTTTAAATTCGATTTCAATTTTAAAAGATATGTAACAAAACAAATGGTCAAAACCCATTTTTTAATATAGTACAAAAAATATTAATAATACACTAAATTAAAATTTAAAAATCACCACTTTTCCTTTTCTGTTTTTTATTAACCAATAAACCAAGAAAAAACACCGAAAATAGAATACCAATTTTAAATAAAGAGGAAAAAATAAATTATGTATGTATGTATGGAATTTTTACATCACCTTTTAGAATCTTGCATTTTATTAACAGGGATGTTATATTTTTATTCTTATTTATATTTAACCAATTTCTTTTGAAGAATATTCTAGGATGAAAAATGATTATCACTTAACACCACAGCTCATGGGCAAATCCGTAATCAACGCAAAAACGATTAATAGAGAATAATTACTTTCCGATTTTCTGTTAACTGTGGTTTAGAAAAGCCTTTTCGGTTTTGAGAACCGTTTTCAATTTTAAAGACCGTTTTCGGTTTTCGGTTTTAAAACCGATTTCGGTGTATCGGTTTTGAAAACCGTTTTCGGTTTTAATTTTTTATTGTAGAATTAGCCCTTAAAGTTTGTCGAATAAGTCGTGAAATACCCTGTAGCAGTAATATTTTAAAAAAAATCGGATTTCCATTGTCCTAATTTAATGAATTCACCCAACGTTTTGGGCAGTATTAATTTTTGATGATTGAAGAAGAAAACTATTGATAGCACCCTGTATAATGTACCATTTGCTCTAATTTTAAAAAGCCATTTTAAATGTAGATCCACTTTATTGTTCAATGGAAAAGCGCTAACCATATGACATGTTTTAAAAATCCAATTTTTCTGTTCTAATAAATTTTATTTACCTCTAAAATTCTCTGTTCTCGGCATATGGTAATCGAATTGTTGAAAATTCATTGTTTTTCAATTATACATATTATGCAATTACAAAAAGTCATCTATTTGATAAAATAGTTTTCGTACTAAAGCTATTTGTTAGTATACAGGGTGTTACAGAATGTTGTTATTAGAACTTGAGGGCAGATTCTACACCAGAAAATATTAGTCCCTGGTCCAGTAATGAAATTTACTTACTGATAATAACACTTTTTAAAACCTTTTAGGGGGTTCCTTTTGACGAGTCTACCACGAATATTCATTCGAAGGGACGCTTTAACCCACCCATATAACATTTTTTGCCGGCGTTGTACATTTAATTTACTGCCATTGCCAACACTCTTTAATGGCAAGGCATTGACAAAAAGGTATCAAAAAGACGCGAAAGTGGGCAATTGGCCGTTATTAGGCCACGTGTTGCAGATAAAGTGATGGCATCCGTCATTAATAAGTTATTGGCAAAAAAATGCGTTTAAGATGATGGCATCCATCATTAATAAGTTATTGGCAAAAGATAACAAAAAGACACGAAAGTGGGCAAATGCAGATACTCCCAAGCAGCAAGCTAACGTCTTATTGACGAAAATTGTCGCATATACTTTTTTTTAAAAGCTAAAATGATGCGATATTTTATTTGAAAATTACAATAGGAAAAACTCCTTACTGCATGCAATTTCCTTGCAATGCAAAGTACCATCTCTTGGAACACTGTCCAACTTGGAGATGCAGATTTATACACTAGCCGAAGACATGTCTTTCAAAGCTAAGTGAGATCACCTACCGCAGACCGCTCTCGAATTATCTTTGTCTAATGGGTACGGTTTAGAGACGATAAAAAGCGAAGATATTGCAGAAACGTAGTAGTTTATTGTCCATTACGCCATCTATCGGTATGTCAAAAAACTATTAAATATATATAATATTTTTATTAACACGTCTTTAAAACTTTTAATAAAGTTTTAAACAAAATGTTTACAGCTCCTAACAGTCTACTTGAATATCTTGCCTTCTCGACTAGCCATCACCAATTAATCACACAACACACACTTATTAGGTAATGAATACATTTAATTATGTCTATTAAAAACTCTTTTCTTTAAAAAGAAATTAAAAAGCTAGAAAACCACGTAGAAAACAAATGCACAAAGCGGTCACCTTCGGTCCGAAATTAACGTAGCTAATTTTACCATCATTTTATTTTTATTCGCTCCAAAATACATAATAAACATTTTGTTTGACCTAATTTTTATTTGCATGATTTTTAACAATAAAATGTTATGAAAAGGCCATTTCCTTTAAATTATGTAAAAAAACATAAAATAATATTGTTTAGCTGCCATTATAAATAAAACAGATAAAAAAATGCTTTAATGTTAGTTCAATACCAATGTTAATAATATGGTTTAAAAAGTATGAATATGCGTTGAAGGTTTGCCTTCAAAAATCCAATATTTATTTGCCTGCAACAAAAACGCGTGCTTTATTTAATCAGGATTGGTATGCCGCCATTTTTGTATGCTTGCCGGCAATTCGCCTGCATGTAAAATTTATTGGCAATTAAGTGTTTATTTAGGGTAGACTTTTTAATGCGTATAAGATGTTGGCAT
Organism: Listronotus bonariensis; assembly: GCA_014170235.1. Classification (NCBI taxonomy): domain Eukaryota; kingdom Metazoa; phylum Arthropoda; class Insecta; order Coleoptera; family Curculionidae; genus Listronotus; species Listronotus bonariensis. The sequence continues at coordinate 8,638 of JACEGR010011613.1, read as the reverse complement.
AATATTGCCAGATGCTTTACCATTAATGCCAATATGAAAAATGTACATTGCCGGCAAATAGTGTTTGCTGGGCAGCCTGTCCATTTTGACATATTTCGTAAGTCGGACTGGGCGAACGCGTTACTTTTTGTCAGACAATACATATTTACTTATTTAACCTAAAAACAAGACATAATTGACGTATTGCTGTTGTTTTAGTGGAAATCAGTAAATATGGGTCTAAAACAAACTAAATTGCTGATATACTTAGTAGAAGTTCTTACAATAGAAGCTAATTAATTACATATTATTATATTATTTGTCACTGTTACAGTGACAAAATTATTTAAAAATAATTAGAACCAAAATAATATTTTCTTTCTTCACTTTTAATCGTTAATGAGTATATCAGCATACTGTTAATATCTCAAAAACTAGCAATAATTGACGTATAGTGTGTTTTACATTTTTGATGAAGAATTTAATACGGAGATAAAATCTGTTAAAATATACAGGGTGTTCCATTAAAAAACCTAACAATGAAAATTATGTTTTTGAGACACCTTGTATATATTTTTAAATCTTTATGACATCTCACGAAGGCTTATGCCTAAATACCAGTGTACCGTGAGTGCCGGGTTACTGGATGTTTAACCCAATATTGTCGTGATCCGTCAACGTTATCCAAGCACTGAAACATGCAGTTGCATTTCACAGCACCGTTTGAGACAACGCGGTAGTGCCACCACGGACGTTATTTTTTTAAATAACTACTACCTAGAAGAATTTACAGGTACTGTTAGCAAAAAGAGCATATCCAAGTAAACATTTTTTATTTTAAATTTATTTTTGTATCTTTTACAGGGCAAAGTTATTTCGTGTATAAATAGAGTTGGGACACCCTGTATTCCTTAAGTTAAAAAAAAATCACAAGTCAAACACCCTGTATCCTAATGACGACAATTTGCGGACCAATCTTTATAATATCAACTTTTTTTTTCATGTTTCAATATTACAATCCCCCTTTAAATTTTCTTAACAACAATTTGTAACACCCTGTATAAAACTGCATTTATTATACACTGTGTCCATAAAGTCTTACATCAAGCCGATTAAAATATTTTTGCAAAAAAAAAGAGAAAACCCGCCGAGTTTTTTGTTAAATTGCGAAATTTATAACACCCATTTCAATTATACAGTGCACCTGGAAAAAGTGTGACAATATACAAATTTAGGTTTTCAAATGCAATACCTTGTAGAAGCTTATTAAAATAAACTATAAACGCTGTAACTTTCAAAATACTCCTGAAAGGATAGTTAATTAAACATAACAAAGCTCTTAAAAAAATAAAAACATTATATTTAATTAATAGAGAATTATTGCATAGTGAAAAAGGACCAGGCACTAATAATACTGGCCTTATTTTGACATCTAAGCTTGCGCAGATGCAAAGTAGGATAAGGACTCCCTTAATAAGTATAGTGCCTGGCTTTATTTATGTCGGTTTTAGGTCGTGTCTTATTTTGATCTTATTTTAACTTCGGAACTGTTCGGCTAACCGAACGGCTGCCGACAAAATATCGAAAAATTTATAGAAGTAAAAACCTTGCTTTTTTAAAAGTATTTCTGTAATTGTGTTAAACAAATCGCAACAACACTAAACAATAAAGAAAAACAACTACATTTTTCCCCTTTTTTTAGGTTAATGGTACTGTCTCAGACGAAGAAAGAGATACAGACGCGTTTATTTACATTCAAATCTTCAGTACACAATACATCACATTCCGTTCAAATGTTTTACCTCATTAAATATTTGGCCACAGCGCACTGGACGTTGTAAACGGCACAGATGCCCGGCAACATAGTAACAGAATGAGCCACGTTGCCAAACGTAATTATTCGGAATGAAAATTTTATGGAAAACTTTGTGGGGACTAATAATATTGGACTCTCTTTAATTATACAAAATTTAAACTATATAATATATAACTATATATCATCGTTCACCAAATTATTTAAATAAAATAAACCAATACAAATATTTTTCACATAAGTTGCACAGTAAATTATTATTGTCTTTGCACCTCCATTCCATATTTAATTTTTACGGCGAAAAAGTAAACATCAGGACAATGAGAAAATTAAATTACAAAATATCCCAAAGTATAATCACTAATAATTCTCTTTTGCAATAATCACAAATAAACACTTTAAATTAAAAAGCAAAATTAATCTTATTACCTCTAAAAAAAACGTTAAAATTGTTTATCTTTGTAGTTCTCCTTTACCGCCAAATTGAAAGAAAATCGCGTCTTCCCATCTACGATGGGGCACCTGGTGATAATTAGCGTAATCTTATAAATATCACAGCAAAATTACAAATATAGTGTGCGACGAACGTATCAAAATATCGCGACAGCCCAATTTTGAGAGAGAATTCGTACGTATAAATGTGGCAACCTCGGGTTTGTTCCTGGTCGTATGGGGAGTAGCAGCGGAGAATTTTACCAATACACCTATTCTAACTTGTTCATCCCCACAATTACCTCTATCTCTTTTGCTCTTATATCGTAATAGCTCAAACAATGTATGCTACAACGTTTAGAATGATTTATGAATGACTGGCCGAGTCTGTATCTGTATTTACAGTCTAAGGGTACTGTCAACATGATTTGCAATAACTCTTAATTATGGGTACAGCAAGCACTATTTAAATAAGTCCGGTATTAATAATTCCCAAGCTTAATAAGGCAACTTGCAATAATTATCTAATGTATTACAACTCCATCATTATATTCATACCTGATTCAATCTGGCTGATAGAAACTTCTCCCGAATTCATGGAAAGTTCCGCCAGGATGGCTGACAATATGGACGATTTTCCACATCCGACTGGACCCATTATTCCTATAAATTCATCCTGAAAATTACCATTATGTTTTGAAATATTGGAAAATAAGTGGGGAGTAGTTATTTGTGTGTTAAAAGTGTTACTTTATTTTATATCTTTAAAAATAAAATAAAAGTACTGAAGATATGTTCTATATTGGTTCGGCGGATTCATTGATTAGAAGTTAATTATACAGGGTGATTCAAAAACCGACCACGACACTTTAATAAAAAGTACCTTATTTTTTAAGATTTTGATTGTCTATAAAATGGCGCCTCCAGCTTTGCGATATCTGTCAAAATAAAAAGTTATGATGTAAATAAATTTTAAGTTTTAGGTAAAGTGCCCTCTGGCGGTATTAAAAATACTTTTGCCCTAAAATTTTAGAATCTGCAAAGCTCGATTTGTGTGCCAAATATCAACTGGATTGGTTAAAAAATAAATGCAATATGGCGAAAAAACCAAAATAAAAATTGAACTTTGACGGCTTGGAACTCAAAAACGAATGACATTTTAAAAAATATATATATATAAAGCTCTACCCTTATTTTGTCAAGTAGAATCACCCCTTTAGTTTCGTGATTGATTTTTGAATCACCCTGTATATACATACAGAATTTTTTCACTGCTAACATTGATATATTAACAATTTTTATTTTAGCATTAGTAATTTTCTAAAATTTGGCATGTGTCAAATTTTGATATGAAAATTGTTTCCATGAACCTCGGTTTTTTTTTCTTATTATCATTGTTTGCCTAGGGTAAAAAATGTTCATTTTCGTTAGAGAATGGGGTAAATAATAGCAAATTTCTCAGGTTAGCAGTGAAAAAAAGTTGATATTATAAAGATTGGTCCGCAAATTGTCACAATAGACAGGAAGTGCGACTTGTGATTTTTTTTAACTTGAATAAACATGCCAGGTGTCCCAACTCTATTTACAAGACTGAAAATAACTCTTGCTATCCTGTAAAGATACAAAAATACCCTAAAATAAAAAATGTGTTTACTTGGATATGCTCTTTTGCCAACAGTACCTGTAAATTCTTCTAGGTAGAAGCGTTATTTAAAGTGCAACAACGTCCGGTGGTGGCACTCACTGGGTGTTGTTCAAATCGGGAAAGACGTGAAATGTAACCGTATTGCTCTTAGTGCTTGATAACGTTGGACGGATCACTTACAATATTGGGCGCCAACATCCAGGCAACCCAAAAACTCACGGTGAAACACTGGTATTTAGGCATGTAAGCCTGTGAGATGTCATAAAGATTTAAAAAATATATACAAGTGTGTCTCAAAAACATAATTTTCATTGTTAGGTTTTTTTTTAAATGGAACACCCTGTATGCTTGAATAGATTTATCTCCGTATTAAATTCTTCCATCAAAATAAAACACACTATACGTCAATTATTTGTTAGTTTTTGATATTAATGAAAAGTATGCTGATATACTCATTAACGATTAAAAGTAGAAGAAAGTTGAAAATATTCATTTTATTCTAATTTATTTTTCGGTCTTTGGCTCACTGCAACAGCACACAACAATATAACTTCCAATTAATTAGCTTCATTGTAAGAACTTCACTAAGTAGAGAACAAGTAATTTAGTTTGCTTAGGACCCATATTTATCGATTCCACTAAAACAACAGCAATCATGTCAATGGTGGTCTTGTTTTTAGGTTAAATAAGTAAATATGTATTGTCTTGATAAAAAAGTAACGTTACCCGTTCCAGTCCGACTGACAGAAAAATATGTGTCAAATGGATGCAGTCTGTGAAATTAACACTTATTTTTGGTTTCTCGCAATGTACATTTTTTCATATTGGCATTGTATTTCGGTAAAGCATTGGCAATTGGTGGCAATATTATGCCGAACATCTTATACGCATTAAAAAGTCAACCCTAAATAAAACACTTAATTGCCAATAAATTTTACATGCAGGCGAATTGCCTGCAAGCATACAAAAATGCAGTGGCATACCAATCCTGATTAAATAAAGCACGCGTTTTTGTTGCAGGCAAATAAATATTGGATTTTTGAAGGCAAACCTTCAACGCATATCTTATACTTTTAAACCATATTATTAACATTGGTATTTAACCAACATTAAAGCAATTTTTTTTGATCTGTTTTATTTATAATGGCAGCTAAACAACATTATTTTATGTTTTTTGCATAATTTGAAGGAAATGGTCTTTTCACAACATTTTATTGTTAAAAATCATGCAAATAAAAAATTAGGTCAAACAAAATGTTTATTATGTATTTTGGAGCTGAATAAAAATAAAATGATGGTAAAATTAGCTACGTTAATTTCGACCAGAAGGTGACCGTTTGTGCATTTGTTTTCTACGTGGTTTAGCTTTTTAGTTTCTTTTTAAAGAAAAGAGTTTTTTAATAGACATAATTAAATGTATTCATTACCTCATCAAGTGTGTCATGTGTGATTAATTGGTGATGGCTTAGTCGAGAAGGAAGATAGGTCAAGTAGCTCATTAACAATCTTTGTTTAAAACTTTATTAAAAGCTTAAAGACGTGCAAAGTCAATGGTTACTATTATATATATTTAATAGTTTCTTTTGACAGCTACCTGACAGATGTGCAGTAAATGGACAACAAACCACTACGTTTCTGCACATCTTCTTCGCTTTTTATCAGCTCCTCAAACTCGTACCCATTAGACAAAGCAATTGAGAGTAGTTCGCGCGCGGTCTGCGGTAGGTGATCTCACTCTAGCTTTGAAAGAAATATCTTCGGCTAGTGTAAAATCTCGCACCTCAAGTTGGACAGTGTTCCGAGAGATGGTACTCTGCACTGCAAGGAAATTGCATGCAGTAAGGAGTTTTTCTCCTATTTTAATTCTTCAAGTAAAATATCGCATCATTTTAGCTTTTAAAAAAGTATATGCGACAATTTTCGTCAATAAGACGTCAGCTTGCTGTTTGGGAGTGATTCTGCATTTGCCCACTTTCGTGGTCTTTTTGTTATCTTTTGCCAATAACTTATTAATGATGGATGCCATCATCTTAAACGCATTTTTTGCCAATAACTTTATTAATGACGGATGCCATCACATTATCTGCAACACGTGGCCTAATAACGGCCAATTGCCCACTTTCGCGTCTTTGATACCTTTTGCCAATGCCTTGCCATTAAAGAGTGTTGGCAATGCCAGTAAATCAAATGTACAACGCCGGCAAAAATGTTATATGGGTGGTTAAAGCGTCCTCTTCGAATTGATAAATATTCGTGGTAGACTCGTCGTGCGGAACCTCCCCTAAAAAGGTTTTGTAGAAAAGTGAATATATTATCAGTGGGCAAATCGTCACTGAATTGTGGGACTAATATTTTCTTCTAGTGTAGGAATCTGTGTCCTCAAGTTCAATAACATTCTGTAACACCCTGTATACTCAACAAATAGCTTTTTAGTACGAAAACCATTTCATCAAATAGATGACTTTTGTAATTGCATAATATGTATACTGAAAACAAATGAATTTTCAAATAATTCGATTACCATATGCCGAGAACAGAGAGAATTTGAGATATAAATAAAATTTATTTAGGGAAATGACACCAGATTTTTTAAAACATGTCATATGGTTAGCGCTTCCTACGGAACAATAAAGCGGATCAGCATTTAAAATGGCTTTTAAAATTAGAGCAAATGCAAAGTGGTGCATTACATGGTGCCATCAATAGTTTTCTTCAAAGGGAAAGAGAGAATGTAGAGAGAAGGAAGAGAGATGTGATTAAAAACAGCTTTGATTTGATTTTGTAGCTCGAGCTATGGAAATTTCAATCAGGTAGCCATGCGACATTGCATATTTTAGACGATTAATCAGGTGGATTTTTATCGACACCAATCCCGGAAGAAAATTAATATCTTATTAACTAAACATTTTTCACCCGAGGTCCAAGTAAATTATCACACTGGGTTAAAAACTTGACGAACTAGAATGAGTATCTACGAAATATTGACGAAACATACGGTGTTCCCGGAAGTAGTTGGCAAACGTCACAACAAACACCAATGCAATCAGAAGGACGGCGGTTCTATCGGTCCGGGACTCTACCCAGCCGGAGAACAGCAAAACTGTATAGCTCAGTGGCGGCGGTTCAGGAAACAGTAATTGAAGACGTGGTGGAGATAAAAATACCAATATGCAAAATCAATATCACAAAATTTAACAAAGAAACTGACGGCAGAAGTGATTTCAGAATTAGGATGAGGGCGATTATGCTCTGGAGATACACTATAATACCGGGAATTAAGGGATGTGTAGTGGCTGACTAGACGTAGATATTTTCTTGTTAGATAGCGTGTAGTGAGAGATACCTATGACGAAAAGTTTTTTTTTAACGCGATTTCCAAACCCTGTAAATCTTAAAATATTACCTGTAAACTTACTATCCTCAGATAAAAGCTGGTGGCTGGCGTGTAATGAACAAAGAGTAAATCAGGTTTTGTTACCCATTCTTAATAAAGTGGATGCGAATCTAGATGTTAAAGCGCCCCGTGTCCTTAATCCCTAATCGGGACGTGTTGTTTGGTGCGGATTGGCTATTGAATAAAGTTTAATATAGATTTTGAAAGAAGCAATGATTTTATTTTCCTTCGCTGACAAAAGCATAGATGGCTTCCTTCTTTTCCTCAAATTCTTTAGATAAAGGTTCCATCTCGCATACTTTATGGGTAGTGACAGTCTGGTTTGTCGGGTTGAACACAAAAACTGTATTCACCGACTACTGTAGCAGATAAATACAAACGAAAAAAAGATATTCAGCAAATCGTTAATACAGCAAGCGAACGTGTGACGGTAGAAAAGGATAAAAAATAAATTATTTTCAGCTACTGAATGAATATACGGATATATTTTCTGAATGTCCGGGTCGTGTAAAGTCCTTAGCGGTAGTACAATCTAGAAATGGAAGATCGATTCCTCCATTTTGTGAGCAGCATCTTATCCGATACCTTTTTATTCACCATAAAAAACGGTCGAAGATCGGGTTGGGCGAAATGTTGTGAGTGGGGGCTATTTCTTCTCTAAAGAAAAACTAACTATATATCACCCCTTGTAACTGTTAAGGAAAAAGAGATGGATTCGGTAACGCATACGTGCTTAGATGCGAGAACTTTAAACAAAAAAGTGCAAAGATTTTATTAATCCTCCTAATCCGCAATAGAACTTTTACTCTTAATTTGTAAGAGATAGGTGCATAGGTCATGAGTACTATTGATTTAACAGCCTCCTACTGGCAGGTTCCATTGCACGAGAAATAAGACAAAATACGTAGGTTTTATTTTTGAAGGCGAATCTCTATGTTTTTTAATCGATTACCATTCGGATTGTCTACGTCTATGCCTTAGTTTGATAAGATGTGGGCTGAATGTGTGTAATAGGTGACGAATGTGTAAAGAGTTTACAAGCCAGAGCATACGTTGATGATTTTATTGGTTTTCTTCCTGGCAGCGTGCAGACGAGCATTCAAGACATCTTAAAAGAATTTTTGAAAAAAATTTCAACAAGAGTGGAATTATTGCGGTAAACTCGTAAAATGTCAATTGAAATCGAACAGCTACTTTTTGTAGGACACGTAATTTCTAATAAGGGCGTAGCTGGCTGACCCGAAACGATTGAAGCATAAATAAATTTCCAAACCGCGAAATATACGCGAACTCGAGGTAGATTTTGGGATTAATCAACTAGTAAAGAAGATTTTTATGGAAAAATATTCGATATTACAAACCCAGCAAAGGTTTT
>JACEGR010011612.1:0-14335 GCA_014170235.1 Listronotus bonariensis | reverse complement strand
AAAGCAAAAATAAGGTTATGTGTAAAAAGCCCAGACGCAAGATAAATTTCTTAAAAGAGGCTGCAAAATCTCTGTCTAAAACTGCTGCCGTAATAGTTATGTTTAATAACGATAACCATAAGGAGGCCAAAAACGTCTGTTATTTTAAGTGGTGCAAAATGTCTTTATTAGGATAACACAAATAGGTCTTATACTTAATTTTTCAAGAATCTATTGAGTTCGTCCGTTACTTTGTGACAATACATTTTTACGTAGAATGTAATAAAAACACAAATTTTACTTTGTTATTTTGTCACATATTTTATATTGCTTTTTGCGTTACTGCAGTTTCGACATACTATGTCATTTTCAAAGACTTTTAAAAAGTCGTTTGAAAATTATATAGTATGTCGAAACTGCAGTAACGCAAAAGCAATATAAAATATGTGACAAAATAACAAAGTAAAATTTGTGTTTTATTACATTCTACGTACTTAATTTTTCCTCTAGAACTTCTTTAAATATTTTGCATCTAATAAGAAAACTATCGCGGGTGCTCCTCGCCGATTTTGATTAAACTGCAATATGTTGTAGTACATCAAAAAATAAGAGACAAAACAATTCTAAGGGTGGATTTCAGGAGTGTTTAATGGCCGATTCAAGAAATGGGTGTCTTCTATTTTTTGATGTACAACAACATATAACACTTTCATCAGAATCAACGAGGGGATAATTTCCTTCTGAGGCGTTGACAATCTGACCGGACCATTCCGCAATTTTTAAACAGTGCTTTAACGTGTGCTTTTTTTGTAGCACGTTTTATTATTTTTTTTAGGTTGCTTTAATTTTTTTTTCATGTTTATTTTTTGTCTTTTAGTTTACTTATCTGATTTATTATTATTACTATTAAATTAGTAAACATACACTAAAAACACTATCAGTTACCTCTTTCAGTTTTTTTTTTAAATAATAAATTTTACCCCAAGGCTGTCGGTTCTAAGTGCACCCCTGCTCTCTTCATTTTCTTTATTATTTGATCATATACCTGTCTAGAGGTAGCTTTGCTTTACGAACAACGTATGTCAGAGAGAAAACAATGCGTCTAGTACCTTCCTCTCTCGCGATCCTAAATGTTTTTCTAATTTTTTTTAATGAAACCACCGCCAAAATGCACCCTTTTAAATAAAAAGTAATTTTTAAAATCGGTATACAGTTGAAAAAAAATCGCATAACATACACGCAAACAAAACACGCGGCGCATTAATAACCTCATCCTTTTTGAAGTCGGTTAAAAATATTTGAAAGTAGATGTAACTGATTAAATACCTGCAGAATCTCTTTTTTGCCCTAGCTGCATAATAACAACATGACAAAGAAAGGACCAGTTGTACAAAGCAGGTTAAAACTCACTTCTACTGAACTGAGGTTAGACCTTTAAACTTTTGGTAAAATCTCAATTTCTTTCTACTTCTTGACACTGACAGCAATATTGAGTTTTTATTGAAAGTTCAAAGGCCTAAATTCAGTTCATTAAAACTGAGTGGCGCAAGTGACGCAAATAGAGCGCTCCCGAATAGTTCAGGAGCCTTTCGTTCTACTTTATGGCGTTCCAGTGACGGAAAGTGTTATGCACCAGAGCTACTCCGTTTTTCTTTCCCTTGCCCCTCATGCACCAACCCATCTTTTGGTTTTTGTGCTTCAAACCTGTTTTTTTATGGTTTGGGATGGATTTTTAAAAATTATTTATTTAAAATGGAATTAGATATTAAAAAGAGATTATTATTATAAAGCCAAGAAATTTTAAAATGTCCTTAAGTATCTCTCCCTCCTTGTCTAAGGATGCGTTCCAGTGACTAACTTTTTAGAGCAGTTCAAGAGCTTTAAGCCCTGACGCGTGACGCACTAAAATTTTCGTCACTGGAAAGTAACCCTGAGTTTAAATCTGCTTTGTAAAAGTGGGCCTAACATATTAAAATTAAAATTTAAAATTTAAAGATAAAATACTTCTTTTGATAGTAAACATTTTTAGGTATTGCTCTGAACGATGATTTATATCACTTGGAACTATGGCCAAATAGAGAATTTTTGCACCCGAATATAGTTTTTGAAAAACGGGATCCAACTGCTAAAGTAAAAGATAGATATGTCAGAGGTTTAGGAGACAAAAAGCTATGTCACTATACTGGAAGAGTAAAAGGAATTTCTAAATCAAAAGTAGCGTTGTCAACTTGTGACGGTTTGGTAAGTTACTAGGATTTACCAATATATAGGGTGTTCAAAAAGTACGCTCACAAACTTAAAGAAACGACTCTTTACACGATTTAAGACAAAAATGTATATATTGTTAGGGAATCCCCCTCCCTATAAATAGAGCGCAGTTTCGCGGTTTCAGTTAGTTGAGATCGGTACTTCGAACAGTCAACAAGTAGCCGATCCAATCCGGTGGAGTCTGACGAACCCATCGTCAATGTAGCGGAGGAGAAGAAGACTGCTCGGAGGATCCCGTAGTTTTTTTATTATCGAGGTTGTTTTGGAGGTTTTTGTGGTTAGGCAGGATGAGCCATTATATAAAGAAAAAGTGTTTTATTTGCGTTATTGAAAGCTATCAGAGGGTAGTTGCAGGAAAATCGTAAACATCCTCCAAAGGTAATTGCTACGCAGGCAGCGCAGAAGCTGCGGAAGGAAGGAAATAGTAGGAATAGGTTGACCCCAGGAGCAAAACCAGGCCGCGGGGCGCTGCGTCAACGGGACTTCCGGGAGGAACCGGGAATAAGGGGGAGTAAAGAACTAGGGCCGAGCCGAAGGCCTAGTTGAAAGGGAAGAGACGGGAGGACCCGAGGGCAAGTTACCTAGTGCACAACCAGGCGGCGGTACTTGCCGAACGGGATAAACAGGAATTTTGGGAAAATCAGGAATAAGCGGTGGTAATAGTCGGTGGGGAATCATAAAGAAGGCCTAGACGACAAGTTCCAAGAAGCACAACCAGGCGGCGGAACAGGACTTAGCGAAATTTTCGGAAAAAGTGGGAAACCGATCTCTGGGGTTCGCCGAGGAGGGCGGTTAATTTTTAAAGCTTGGGGAAGCTCCCAGCGAGGATTCCCGTTGGAAAAAGGCAGGAAAGCTTCTCAGGACGGAGGGCGCACCCTCACACCTCACACAAAAGACCAAACAGACACGCAAGCGAGCGTCCATGGATAGCAAAGGGGATGGGGCTATCTAGGACCCCCGCGAAGAGGGTGCAGCCCCTCTTCATAAAGAACAGGACGAAGATACGCAGAACCAGACCGAAATAGCCACAGGTATCGGTAAGGCCGGCCCGATATAGGCTAGTTGTCCCGCGGTTGGCGCGCCGTCCTCACAAAAGGAGCTAGCTGGGAATTGAGGATCCTTTGGAGGCGCCCACCTCAAAAGATATATATATATATATATATATATATATATATATATATATATATATATATATATATATATATATATATATATATATATATATATATATATTTCTTTTAATATTTGACTTAGTTTTTAAAAAATACGTAATCTGGCTTATAAGTATCTTAAAAACGAATAATTCGCGGACCTCTGTTTACATAAACTCTTGTGTAAAATTATGCACAGAATTGTCTCTTAAAGTATAGGTTAATTTTTAGTTATACAGTATTGTTTTAGGCAGGCTACATTGTGGTAGGTGGTAAAAAGTTTTTCATAGAGCCTGTGGATGAACATATACCGAATTCAGAGGGTCATCATTTGCATGTTGTTTATACCAAGCATCCAAGAGATAAGGAACCTAGATGTGGTACTGAGGAGTCATGGGAAGAAGCTATAAAAAAACGTTTTAGGTAATTTTAGGTAAAAACTCCTTTTTTAAGTTCTAAATATAATAAAATAAAATATTGCCTATAAAATACCCAAAATAAATAAAATGTTTTAAGAAGGCGATGATAAATAATAATATTGCAACTATTATTTTTATTTAATTATCATTAGGCATATAAGTTCCTAATTTTTACATGGATAACTTGATTTAAAAATTATTTAACTTATTATTGGTGAACCATATAAGGTGTAATATTTATAATTCTATTTAGGGAAGAAGCTTTAGATGGAAAAGATATTTTGTTGGATAAACGGGGCACCGCAAGTGGTAATAAGTACCTAGAACTTACGGTGGTTTGCGATAAAAAGTTTCTTGAATACCACAAGGCAAGAGATGTTGAGCTGTATGTTATGACCGTCATGAATATGGTAGGTGGAAAAGTAAAAGTTTCACCCGCCAATTGTAACAAGTTATGCATAAATACTTAAATACTTGGCACGAGAAAGCTTAATTACAAACAAAATTCCTAGAAAACTTTAAGTTTATTTTAAATATTGCTTTCTTTTGCCTAGTATTTATGTTTGGGTAAATGCATAATGTAGAAAAATTGACAATAGATTTTTTTACTTAATGCTCTAACTTTAAAATTTGACAGACAATTTCACTTGAGTGTTTTATACTGGCAAAATGTCATAGCAACCTTCGGTTTTCTACTGGCAAAACCCTTACCTGCTTCTACCGTGATAAAACCAACATGATGGAATTTCAGCGGCAAAACTTAGTTAGGTTAAAGTAAAAGAGGTAAAAAACTATTGTCAGTTTGACAAGTGTCGCATATTTTTAAAAATAAATGTATGAATCTTTTAAATGAAAATGCGAGATTTGGAAGCCAGTGTGAGTCAGAGATTAAAAAAGCAGTATGTTTAAATATTCGGCCTAATACACAAAAATAAAAATCCATTGGGAAGCAGCTTTCTCAGTTTTTGAAGAAGAAAATTATAAGCTTAAGAAATTTACTTCCGTAATAGAGTTCCACGTCTCAATAGCTGCAGGTTAACCAAACTCAAAACCAGGCTTTGATTCTAAAGAATGGACAAACTATTGTTAATAATAATAAGTGTACCTTTATTATAAATTTTAATAAAATATAATCCTACCTTGTTAATATAATAGCATGTTATAATTCATCAGTTTTAATTAAAGTTTGAAGTTTGGCTTGTTTTTCTCGGTGAAATAGTCTTGTCGAATATCATTTGAGAAAAAATTTTAGGCAAAATATTTCTATTGTTTTATATAAGTTTGTTGCTTTTGGTAATTTCGTTCATGATATTTATTTAATACCACTCGCCATCGGCTCGTGTTATTATTGAAAATGTCATTCACGAAATTGCCAAGGCCACAACCTTTCATACAATCGAAATATTTTGCCGGCAAAAGTTTGTCTCTTATAATATTATATACGAAAATTAAATTCTCTACAACATTAATTTATACAATTTTGTTATATTTAAAAAATAAAAGTACATTATACTTTGGCTTTTAACTTGCCCTGTATAATACCAAACGAAGTAAAATTTTGCATTTATTAGTTTAAAACCATGCGACCAGCTTTTCCAAAGTGTCACCTTAAAATTCAGAAATTTTTGGTCCATTTGTCCTCGTGTAACACCTATCCAGGGACACACTATATAGTGCCTGGGGCAGTAATAAGCTGCGCTTCATGGTAAAAACGATTTTAAAACCTTTTTTGGGGGTTCCTTTTGATGAATCTACCAGGAATATTTATACTACCATATATGGAAGCGGCGCTTTAACCCAGCCTGTTAATGTCAAATGTTTCGGGTGTCGTCCTTTTTCTATCAGGCAGAGTTTACCTACAATATTTACATACAACTTTTAAACCTTGGGCCCAAAATGGTAGTGGTTACAGTCACAAACCCCCCCAGACCGATACCCAAAACATGCCAATTTTGGTTATGGTTTCGTGGCACAAGGTTTAAAAATTGCATGTAATACCTTGTAGTCAACTTGTCCGACAAAAAAGTGACGCGTTTGCCCAGTCTGACACCCGAAAGATTTGACATTGACAGGCTGGTAGACTCGTCAAAAGGAACTCCCCAAAAGATTTTTAAAATTAGTTTTCTTATAAGGGATTAATAGTTTATTTATTGTAGCAGTGACAACATAAAAACATTTAAAAAGTTTTTATAAGATCTTGTAATAATAAAATAAAGCAAAAAGTTTATTTTCTAAAAGTATTACAAATTTTGATGGTTTTAAGATTTTGATATTCTACCGTGTTATAGTAACAAACTGTATATTCTAAGGTAGCTGATTACTATCACGACTCATCAGTTGGAAGCCAAATGGACACTAGTCGTTGTAAGAATAATTTATCTGGAGAAGGAAGAAAAAGAAATAGATTTGGAAATTAATCGAGATTCCGGCCTAACTTTACGGAGCTTTTGTGATTGGGCAATAAAAATCAACACGCCTGAAAATAGTCCAAATCATCACGATATGGCGTTACTTCTCACCAGGTTAGGAAAATAAACGATTGTTTTTAAGACATATACAGGGTGTTTTCTTATTACGCAAACGAAACTTAGTAGGGCGATTTTCTTATGATGTATTACTTGAACCACCTTTTTTATTTAAGAATTTGCGGTGGTGGCCGTGGTGGTTACGGAGTTGAAGGAGCACCGTCTGACTTCTGTAAAAACGTTTCCCTTAATAAATATCATGACATGTTTTGAGCGATTTTCTTAATACCGTTTTTTTGCAAAGAACTGGAGTGGTAAGTTTTTAAATAAACACCCTGTGTAAACACAAACATTGATATTTTTTCGTTGTTTTTTAAATATGTTAAAGGAAGATAAATATTATCAATAAAAAGTAGTATAATAAAAAGTACACACAACGCCAAAAGTCTTGGACCCCTTAGCATTTTTATACTTCTAATTTATTTAGAAAAAAAATAAAAGGACTAATTGAATATGTTGTCCATGTTAATTTTAATTTAGTTGAAAAAAATATTTTGAGTTCATGTATGTGGCTAAAATAAAAGAAATATCAAAAAAAATAAAAAAGTGTTAATTTATAAACAACGTTTATTGCAACAAAAATTACATCTATGACAGTAGGCATGGCCTTACCTTGGGAAAAGAAGAAGAATCACACCTGGGCAAATGCCAGGGGCGAATGCCAGAATCTGGCGCTAACTTCAGGTGGCTTCGCCCAGGCTC
Source organism: Listronotus bonariensis (assembly GCA_014170235.1). Taxonomy (NCBI): domain Eukaryota; kingdom Metazoa; phylum Arthropoda; class Insecta; order Coleoptera; family Curculionidae; genus Listronotus; species Listronotus bonariensis. The sequence continues at coordinate 7,291 of JACEGR010011612.1, read as the reverse complement.
CTGGCTCTTGCCCATAGCTCCGCAGTTGGCGTTAGGAACATCTGGCACAAACAACATCTGGCGCTAGCTACCTTTGGCTTTAGCAACATGTGGCAATTAGGGCTCCGGGCCCCACGCCTAGGGCTCCGCTCTTAAAGCTGACGTCATTACGAGGAATCTTGGGCGAAGCCTATTTTAGGGTACTGCGCATGCGCGTCATATTTAGGACTATTGCGCAACGCGTTATTTAGGGCGTGGTCAATCTGTCAAACGTTATCTGTCATCGGTCAAATGTCATCTGTCATCTGTCACCTGTCATATGCCAAAATCTCTGACGTCATTTAAAATTTAGGAATCTTGCGCAACGCGTAATTTAGGCGTGGTGAATCTGTCAAGCGTCATCTGTCATCTGTCAAATGTCATCTGTCACCTGTCATATGTCAAAATCTCTGACGTCATTTAAAATTAAGGAACCTTGCGCAACTCCATATTTAGAGCGTGGTCAATCTGTCAAAAGTCATCTGTCACCTGTCAAATATCACGTGACTTAGAAAATGGCGCCTGTCAGCTGTCACCTGTCATATTTCGCGACCACGTGGTTACGTGTATGAGATAAGGCATTACGTATGCGCGAAAAATAATGTCAATATAACCTAGAAATAAGGCGTTGATTGAAATGACATAACCTAAATTTATACGGATAAGCCTTCGGCCCCACGCCTACGGCTCCGGGCCCCACGTTTAAGCCCCGGGGGCCCACGATCGTAGTGAAGTTAGCTTTATACGTCATATACTTAAACTAGTCAACATAACCTCAAACTTATATTAGCGTCTTACGCATGACATAACCTAGAAATAGGGTATATTAGTAATTGACATTAGTTGCAGACACGTGGTTTATTAAATATATAGACAAAATGGTGAAGGTGAAAATTATTAGGGCCTTAACAGTTTTTAACGTATATCTTGGCTTCTAGTGGTTTGATTTAAGTCATTCTTTTTTAAACAATTATTTTAATAAATATATTAACACTAATTTTTAAATAAATATGTTATTTAAGAGTAAATAGGGCCTTAACAGTTTTTAACGTATATTTCGGTTTCTAGTAGACCGATTTTAGTTGTTCTTTTTGCTAATAATTTAATTTTTATAAATCTACAAATATTAATACTAAAATTTTTAATAATTATGTTATTTGAGTGTAAATAGGGCCTTAACAGTTTTTAACGTATAACTTGGCTTCTAGTGGTTTGATTTTAGTCATTCTTTTTTAAACAATTATTTTAAATAAATATATTAACACTAATTTTTTAAATAAATATGTTATTTAAGGGTGAAAATTATTAGGGCCTTAACAGTTTTTAACGTATATTTCTGGTTTCTAGTAGACCGATTTTAGTTGTTCTTTTTGCTGAATAATTTAATTTTTATAAATCTACAAATATTAGTACTAAAATTTTTATTAATTATGTTATTTGAGTGTAAATAGGGTCTTAACAGTTTTAACGTATATCTTGGCTTCTAGTGGTTTGATTTTAGTCATTCTTTTTTAAACAATTATTTTTAATAAATATATTAACACTAATTTTTTAAATAAATATGTTATTTGAGAGTAAATAGGGCCTAAACAGATAACCTCAAAGTTCTTACACAGCCGTTGTTATGATTGACAGACAGACAAGTTATTAAAAAAATCAACAAATTCGAGGAAACATATTTAAATATAAATATGTTTTTCTAAAATACGGCACTGTTTTTCTAAATACGGCACTGTTTTTCTAAATACGGCACTGTTTTTCTAAAATACGGCACTGTTTTTTCTAAAATACGGCACTGTTTTTCTTAAATACAGCACTGTTTTTCTAAAATACAGCACTGTTTTTCTAAAATACGGCACTGTTTTTCTAAAATACGACACTGTTTTTCTAAAATACGACACTGTTTTTCTAAAATACGGAACTGTTTTTCTAAAATACGGCACTGTTTTTCTAAAATACGGCACTGTTTTTCCTAAAATACGGCACTGTTTTTCTAAAATACAGCACTGTTTTTCTAAAATACGGCACTGTTTTTCTAAAATACGGCACTGTTTTTCTAAAATACGGCACTGTTTTTCTAAAATACGGCACTGTTTTTCTAAAATACGGCACTGTTTTTCTAAAATACAGCACTGTTTTCCAAAATACGGCACTGTTTTTCTAAAATACGGCACTGTTTTTCTAAAATACAGCACTGTTTTTCTAAAATACGGCACTGTTTTTTCTAAAATAAGGCACTGTTTTTCTAAAATATAGCACTGTTTTTCTAAATACGGCACTGTTTTTCTAAAATACGGCACTGTTTTCATATGTGGAGACCCCAGGGCTTAGGGCTCCAAATGTTAAGAAAACACCACGCACTTCCGAAATTTGGGTTAAGTTTATTTGGCGATAAGTTGCTTCAAAGTTAACAACTACCAAGTAGACAATTTAAAAAGGATACTGAATACAATAAATATTAAAAAGGTCTGGACAAAAAAAACATATTTTAATACATGTTGCTAGCAAAATTTGTAAAAATTGCTGAATATGTTGAAAAATACCACCCTCTTATGGAATTTAGGTTAGGTGTGTTTTGCTAGCAACATGTATTAAAATATGTTTTTTTTGTCCAGACCTTTTTTATTATTTATTGTATTCGTATCCTTTTAAATTGTCTACTTGGTAGTTGTTAACTTTGAAGCAACTTATCGCCAAAATAAACTTAACCCAAATTTCGAAGTGCGTGGTGTTTTTAACATTTGGAGCCCTAAGCCCTGGGGCCCTACACATAGAAAAACAGTGCCGTATTTTAGAAAAACAGTGCCGTATTTTAGAAAAACAGTGCTGTATTTTAGAAAAACAGTGCCGTATTTTAGAAAAACAGTGCCGTATTTTAGAAAAACAGTGCTGTATTTTAGGAAAACAGTGCCGTATTTTAGAAAAACAGTGCCGTATTTTAGAAAAACAGTGCTGTATTTTAGAAAAACAGTGCCGTATTTTAGAAAAACAGTGCCGTATTTTAGAAAAACAGTGCCGTATTTAGAAAAACAGTGCCGTATTTTGGAAAAACAGTGCCGTATTTTAGAAAAACAGTGCCGTATTATTAGAAAACAGTGCCGTATTTTAGAAAAACAGTGCCGTATTTAGAAAAACAGTGCCGTATTTTAGAAAAACAGTGCCGTATTTTAGAAAAACAGTGCCGTATTTTAGAAAAACAGTGCTGTATTTTAAAAAAACAGTACCGTATTTTAGAAAAACAGTACCGTATTTTAGAAAAACAGTGCCGTATTTTAGAAAAACAGTGCCGTATTTAGAAAAACAGTGCCGTATTTAGAAAAACAGTGCCGTATTTTAGAAAACATATTTATATTTAAATATGTTTCCTCGAATTTGTTGATTTTTTTAATAACTTGTCTGCCTCAATCATAACAACGGCTGTGTAAGAACTTTGAGGTTATCTGTTTAGGCCCTATTTACTCTCAAATAACATATTTATTTAAAAATTAGTGTTAATATATTTATTAAAAATAATTGTTTAAAAAAAGAATGACTAAAATCAAACCACTAGAAGCCAAGATATACGTTAAAAACTGTTAAGGCCCTATTTACACTCAAATAACATAATTATTAAAAATTTTAGTATTAATATTTGTAGATTTATAAAAATTAAATTATTAGCAAAAAGAACAACTAAAATCGGTCTACTAAAAACCGAAATATACGTTAAAAACTGTTAAGGCCCTATTTACACTCAAATAACATAATTATTAAAAATTTTAGTATTAATATTTGTAGATTTATAAAAATTAAATTATTAGCAAAAAGAACAACTAAAATCGGTCTACTAGAAACCGAAATATACGTTAAAAACTGTTAAGGCCCTATTTACTCTTAAATAACATATTTATTTAAAAATTAGTGTTAATATATTTATTAAAATAATTGTTTAAAAAAGAATGACTAAAATCAAACCACTAGAAGCCAAGATATACGTTAAAAACTGTTAAGGCCCTATTTACACTCAAATAACATAATTATTAAAAATTTTAGTATTAATATTTGTAGATTTATAAAAATTAAATTATTAGCAAAAAGAACAACTAAAATCGGTCTACTAGAAACCGAAATATACGTTAAAAACTGTTAAGGCCCTATTTACTCTCAAATAACATATTTATTTAAAAATTAGTGTTAATATATTTATTAAAAATAATTGTTTTAAAAAAGAATGACTAAATTCAAACCACTAGAAGCCAAGATATACGTTAAAAACTGTTAAGGCCCTAATAATTTTTCACCTTCACCATTTTGTCTATATATTTATTAAACCACGTGTCTGCAACTAATGTCAATCAATAATATACCCTATTTCTAGGTTATGTCATGCGTAAGAAGCTAATATAAGTTTGAGGTTATGTTGACTAGTTTAAGTATATGACGTATAAAGCTAACTTCACTACGATCGTGGGCCCCCGAGGCTTAAACGTGGGGCCCAGAGCCGTAGGCGTGGAGGCCGAAGGCTTATCCGTATAAATTTAGGTTATGTCATTTCAATCAACGCCTTACTTCTAGGTTATATTGACATTATTTTTCGCGCATACGTAATGCCTTATCTCATACACGTAACCTCGTGGTTCGCGAAATATGACAGGTGACAGCTGACAGGCGCCATTTTCTAAGTCACGTGATATTTGACAGGTGACAGATGACTTTTGACAGATTGACCACGCCCTAAATATGGAGTTGCGCAATATTCCTAAATATGACGTCAGAGATTTTGACATATGACAGGTGACAGATGACATTTGACAGATGACAGATGACGCTTGACAGATTGACCACGCCCTAAATAACGCGTTGCGCAAGATTCCTAAATTTTAAATGACGTCAGAGATTTTGACATATGACAGGTGACAGATGACATTTGACAGATGACAGATGACATTTGACAGATGACAGATGACGTTTGACAGATTGACCACGCCCTAAACAACGCGTTGCGCAAGATTCCCAAATATGACGCGCATGCGCAGTACCCTAAAATAGGCGTCGCCCAAGATTCCTCGTAATGACGTCAGCTTTAAGAGCGGAGCCCTAGGCGTGGGGCCCGGAGCCCTAATTGTCACATGTTGCTAAAGCCAAAGGTAGCTAGCGCCAGATGTTGTTTGTGCCAGATGTTCCTAACGCCAACTGCGGAGCTATGGGCAAGAGCCAGGAGCCTGGGCGAGTGCCATCTGAAGTTAGCGCCAGATTCTGGCATTCGCCCCTAGCATTTGCCCAGCTGTGATTCTTCTTCTTCTTCCCAAGGTAAGGCCATGCCTACTTATGACAATACAAAAAGAAAATACAGTTAATACTCTGTGGGCCCTCCCTACTTCTATACTGCTTGAAGCTACTTCTGGGTAATGAGTTTACACGTCTGGGCATGGAAATGATTAAATTTCTTAATTAATTTCTGCCATATGCGGTCCTATTCTTCTACGGCGGCTACCGCAAGTTCCTCCTCGGTTCTAGGGGGTGGATTGCGATTGTGGATAGCTTTGGAAACAATATCCCACAGATTCTCAATTGGATTCATGTCTGGGGAATTAGCTGGCCACTCTAATCTGTTAATTTCTTCAGCATTAGGAAGCTCCTGAACTCTTCTGCCTCGATGTGCTCTGGTGTTATCATCCATGAATGTGAAATTATTTCCAGTTTCATGGCGGAGGGGAATGACAATTGGCCTAATAACATTTTCCATTAAAATTTTGCTAGTCATATTTTGTTGTATAAATGGAGTTCGACGGTTGTACATTATTCCCGCCCAGAACATTACTGTTTCCCTTGATAGGGAAAGACTTCACCAAAATAGTTGTCTTGTGTAACGCCCTGGCAATTTCTATACCTTTTGATGATGGTCATCACTGACCGGACCGAATCTTGATTCGTCAGAGAAAAGGACTTTTTCCCACTAGGCTAAAAGCCATTCCCTATGGTTTCTTGCCCACTGGTGGCGGGCACAACGGTGTCGAGGCAATAAAAAAGGTACCCTTAAAAATCTTCTGGCCTGTAAATTTGCGCTGTGAAGTCTTCTGCGAAAGGTATTGGAGGAAATTACGCGGTTAAACGTACGTTGGAAAGAATCTCTAATGGCTGGGACCGTTGCGTTCCGATTTCGGCGGTAAATTGGATAACATATCTGTCCTCTTTTCGGTAGAAACACGTGGCCGTCCACTACGAGGCAATCTTTCTACATTTCCAGTTTCTTGATACTAGTTAATGATTCGACTCACAGAAGATCTTGGAATATTTAAACTGACTGAAATATGTTGATTGGAAAATCCAGATTTATGCAAAGCAATTATTCTTGCTCTGTTATAAACATGAAAGTTTCACGTCCTGGCATTTTCAGTTAGAACCAATGTAAACTTTGCGTATTTAAAAATGCAAATAAACTAAATAAAAGTAACTAAACAATTTCAAATCTTCGCAAAAACCACAAAAACTCTTATCTCCAAATAAGTATGTAATCTATTTTATTTCGTAAAGAAAAGGATATTTTTATGTGATACTAAAAAACATGTAGGATTCTTTGTAACCAAGATATGCAGGGGATCCAAGACTTTGGCGGTGTGTGTAGTAATAGAGTCTTATTTAGAACAGGTACGATCTATGCGCCGAAGGAGAGAATGACTGTGACCTAACCGGACTGGCCTACGTGGGAGGTGCATGCTCCAAGAATGAAATGTGCGGTATAAACGAAGATGGTGGCTTGATTCTTAGTGTCATAACAGCACATGAAATCGGACATTTGTAAGTAATTACGCAATAAGAATATTTTAAGTAGTGACATTATTATATGACATAAGTATGTTTCGCTATAAAATATTTAAATTTATAATTATATTCCTCTATAATACACAGTGTGGTACATCAGGTATGCAAAAAATGATTTTTTTTTATTTTCAATTTGTCAGAAAAAATATTTTTCATAAAAGTTAGTGCTTGATCTCGAACGCTATTGACAGCAGTTAATTTAGACAAAAGTTTAATGGTATACAGATAAAGTCAAAATTATTGAAAACCGCTTAGGAGTACAGTCTCTTTATTTTAAAAAATATTAGAAACCGTTAAAAGGAAAAGTTATACAAAAATTAAAATTTATACCGAATACCAAGTCATGGCTTTCCATTCTAATTTTAATTCATTTATTTTTAAATTTGAGTTATCTGTTCTAGACTTTTATAAAAATTGAAAAAAATTGCACGGTAAATAATTTTTTCAGGCACATTATTATTTGTAATACATT